>BQNB010017921.1:2399-69107 GCA_026074375.1 Tanacetum coccineum
CAAACTAAATTTTAAACGTTCCATTTGGCCAGTCCTTCAACTTTAAATATTCCTATCTAGCTTATTCACATAAGAAGCATTGAAGCAACCATGAAAATTTAGTTTGTAACCACAACTTTAACTACAAATCTGTCACACCCCCAAAATATCAGAGTATAATGGCAACCGAAGGCGTGTGACTTCATGATTATCATACTTCTAAGCAATACAGAACGACCTCTATATGAGACATTTTAAGAAAATTGATCATTTGTATTAGAAAATAATAAATTGTTTAAACATTCAGCGAAAGCATAAAAATAGACAATACAACATCGTTTTTAAATAGTACAAATGATCTTTAATAACTGGAAATGTCTGCAATGCATGAGACTTCACATAGAATCTTCGTTCTTAATACCTGAGAAAAACATTGCTAAAGTGTCAACATAAAGTTGGTGAGTTCATAGGTTTGTTTAAGCAGAAAATGTAGTGTTCATGAATCATAAGATTTCACCCACATATGACAATATAACAGATACAAAGTCATATAAATTGCATTACTATTGTCTAAGCTCATGACACCGAAGCATTAACATATACCAACTATAACGAATGCCCTTGCAGGTGTCTAACCCGGGACACCCGTAATCTGACTCAAATGAAACTGTGTTTGCTTGACTAATGTCAGTCCAAGACAAACAGGGACGTCAATCCCGATAGATCTATCCATAACATTCGCGCTTACAAGTAATTAACGGTTCATGATAAATCGGACAGATAGCAACTTGGGTTAAATCGTGACTTAGACCAATCAGTAATGAGTAATTGCACTTGTATTTACACGTTTGAAATAAGCAATGTTCTCACCCCAAAAGATGATTTAAAACAGTAGAGTAGGGGCTATGAAAACTCACCTTGTCAGTTAATCGTCTGGAATTTGATAATGAATCAAGGCACGTCAATTAGTAACTTGGTCAAACACCTAAGTAATTATGACAAAATCTGAGTGTACATTCTAAAACTCAATGTATGGAATGAATTATGCAAATGGGTCATAAAAGGCATTGTCGTTTGTGAGGTAACGTTTTATGTTTTCAAAATGTTATTGAAACCGTTGGCTCTAGGGACGACTTTACAACTATAAGTACATATACAGGAATTGATACTATTATGCGTACTATTACGCGTCGCATTTTTATAAAGTACTCAAACTCCCGTGGACTATAACTTCGTTTTCTTTTTTGTTTTCTTGACTTACTGACCACTACAAAGCAGAGCACCCATGGCCACTGTTGTGCTTTTATTTGACCCCATATGGTTCCTTGTTTTATTCCTATTACATTTATCCTTTATATAAAAAACCCACAAGTGTTAGTTTTAATATAATAAAGACTTACACATGGCCACATTTTTGCTCTTTCTCTTTTTCTGTTTTAGGTCGAACACAGCAAACAACCACTGTTGTGGTCTTTGTCTACCACTCACGCACCCTTAATAATACATATATATATAGTATTTTTCTTGTTTATTATATTGTATATGTATGCATGTATAATCATCTCCCTTTTAAACCCGCATGGTTATTCTTCTCCTTCCCCTTTTTCTGGTTTGAGTCGCAGCCCAACAATGGGTTTAAGACCACTGTTGTGGCGTCTTTCTTCTCTGCACCCCCACGCGCCCTAGTCATTTAATATCATGTTTTTCATGTTACCACATCGCAAGGGTTCTATTAGTCACCAGAATAGGACCAAAGGACCGAACTAGGGGCGTGAGGTGTGTTTTTCGCAACCAAAAGGTCATGAGTATAGTAGCTGGCTCACTATGAAGCATCATGGGTTCAACTATGGAGGCAGACCTACAAGCGAACCCGAGCCACAGTGCAGCATATGGGCAAAAGAAACAGTAGGTATAGTTCTGGTCGCAGATAATTAGGCCAAGGCCTAGGTGCGAAACGACAATGGACATTAGCGGTCTTTGTACTAAGACTCTAGTATTTTATGCGAAACCCTAACATCTTATGCGTTCCTTTTGAGCCAACATAGCATGTTACGTAAGTGTTTAAAGTCGTTGCAAGTTCTCTTGGTTCGTTTCTAGTTTCTTACCGCAGCAGGTTGTTTACTAATTTTTCAAACGTCTTCATTCTATGTATGGTATAACCACATTCTTTTATTAGGTTTTAAATTTCAATGCGAACCTTGCATGTTTATACCATGCAAGTCGTTTGTACCGTCGTGAAAGGTTAAGTTTGTTAAACTACAATAAATGACACTATGAAGTATAATTTATATGAGGACGACTTATCGAGTCCCTAAGCTCGTCGTTGAAAGATGGGCGGAAAGAAATGAAGGTATAGGTTTGAACTTGGTTGCTATTGTCTTCTAGGCCGACACTCATTAGCTCTTACAACTTTAAACGAAACTTGATCTGAAACCGTGTAGTTTACTTAGTATATTTTAGATTTATTTGATGTATTTTTGTTTCATGAATGGATGCCTGATATTATAATCACGACTTTGGTTGATCACTATAATTTACATGTGATTGGCCCTATGCTACTATTGAATCATAATGAATTTCTCTAATACTGTTTAGCCATATGCCTCTTTTCCCTAATACTGTTAAAAGGATCCTTAATTATGCCTTTCATTTCAAATTGAAATTGCATCGTAGCATGTGATTGGGATAAAAATTATTCAAAATGATAAGGTAGTATGGGTAGTGTTTTTAAGATTTATAATGATAGTGTTTTAATCATGATTGTATTTTTTTTTCCATATACTTTCATATGTAAACATATCATTGTTTATTTTTATAGATAATATTATGTATAATCTTGTTATGGTCCTTGTTGAATTAATATAAAGTTGTCATGGGCATTAACTTGAGCGTAGGCGGTTCTATAAAGTGCTACAAGTAAATAACCGCGTTTCACAAAGTGAACTAAATATGGTTCTTATCGCTACTTGTTCTAAAATATCCTTTTAGGCATAGATAAAAACGGTGAGATGCAGTGCGAATTAAACTTTCCTATGAACAAAAATAATTGGCATAGAACGACATGAAGATAGAATGACTTTCCTCGTTGAAAATTAGCAGTAAACTTGCAAACTTGTAGTACATGGACTTTTACTAACGAAAACAAGAATCAAATTTTATTAACTGGATGTTACATCCCGGCCTTGCAACAACATGGTTTGCAAATTTCGACTTGACTCGTTAGAGCGTGGAATTTTCTAATATAGAGCAACAAACCTCTATGTTCCCACCATGGACATTTAAGCCAACTGCCCCTTCATTCCCAAAGAACATCCTGTGGTCCCACAAGACCTTTAAATGCTTTATAACTGCAGCTTGAGTATTGATTCGCTTGATTTGCTCGGTTAGCACCAATGGGCTTAACAAGCTAGTTAGCATATTTGGTAACCGAGTGTTAAGTTGTCAGGCTACCTCGCCTATAGTTCTTGATGGTTTCTCATTGTTGGTAGGTTGTTTTTATGCGAACATCCCGTCATAGCACTACAATTGACAATGAAAAATTTGTTTTGGTAAGTTATGACAAAATGATTTCTAACAGTTTAATATATATCGCATAGATTTTACATTTCATCAAAGTATACTTCATACACATAATAATTAGTCACAGAACTTTATATATATATATAATGATATATAATATATATATATATATATATATATATATATATATATATTATATATTTTTTTAATATAAATATATATATATATAATAAGCAAAGAAACATTTGTACACCCCAAAATGGGATCGCAGCGGAATAAGTATCCGGGCGTGTTACTCAAGATCAAACAGCGACAAGATATATATTAATTAACGACACAAAAAAGTCCATTTAAATTGTACATTGGATTTAATTAATAAGACAAAATACAAAACATAAAGCTTTACGCTTGTTCCTTTTTTTAATATTACAAAAGACAACAATACATTTTCACAAAAAAACTGATTCACATAAATCTTTAAGTGTGCAACAATCCAAATGTAATCCAATGCATCCTTTGGCTACCTCGTAGCCTATTGACTCCTGAAAACATTGCTTAAAACTTCAACAAAATTGGTGGATTTCATAGGTTTATGTATTAAATTATGCAGGACCGCAATTACTTTCCCCAGAGGTTACAACATATCCAACAATCACAAAACCAGATTACTGTTGCACTAAAGCCATGACACTGAAGCTCAACCTACAATTGCTATTTACAGTTATTTTGCCCGTTACAGATGTGTAACCCGCAACAACCAAGTCCGACATGGTAAAGTTCGTGTCCCGGTGAATAGGCTAATCACCAAACGGAGAAGGTTAAGTCCCAATATATCTATTTATAACATTTGCGCTCACATAATGCAATTAAACACTACATTAAGCAATTGACAGTTCATGATAATAGGGCTCAGGAGGTTATCGCTACTTATCAAACAATAATCATATACTTTAAACACTTGCGGTCAATTTATAAAACAAAGCAAATGTTTTCCCACCCAAACAATATTAAATTAGTGAAACTGTAAAAAGTGGGGCTATGAACCTCACCTTGAGTACTGAAAGTCCAAATAATTCACAGATAAAATGTCACTCTATAACGTTTTAGTATGCAACCTATTTAAAATTAAGGTCGTATAATTACTGAGTCTTTAATTAATTAAACAATAATATAATCCTATAGTAGTTACATCGTACTATCGTTCGGGCTATCATAATTTAAGAGGTCATGACATGACGTACGAGGAGCTAGGACACTTTAAATCGTAAATCACAATAACTCGTCGATACCCATCAAAGAGGCCTCATTAAAAACTCCCTAGTATTGATAGCACTTTGATAACACCAACGACTATTCTATATAGCAAATAACCGACTAATATCGCTTTAGTAAAATAATATTCAAAAGTGGAAAACGATTATAAATATACTTTTGGGTGTAAAAAGGACCTAATTTGGTCGTTTTAATTCCGTTGCTTCTCATGCTCGCGTTTCTTACGTCCACGTCTTCGTAGTAAGCGAGTGATAAAGAATTTATATTTTCAATTTTTTTAAGATTCGGTGTGAATAGTAATTATACTGTTCACAACAGCTAGTTTTATCTGTTTTTTAAGTTTTAAATTAGCGTAAACTTGTAATCGTAATAACTTTTTCGTTTTAATCCCAATTTATTGATTCCTTCGAGTACGACTTTGTTATTAAAAAGAATTATTATATTTATAAAGTTAATCCCAACTGATGAATATGGCATTTTACTGTTCATAGTTTATAAAATTACTTTTATAAACTTAATTAACGTAAACATCGTAGTTTATTTATTCGTTATAGGTTCCGTTTTTTATATAGCGATTCTTTCGAGTACATACTCGTAATTAAAAGTATATCATATTTTAACTGTTTAAAAATATTAGTTTCTTAATGAAATATTAACTTTTATAAAAATATTTTTTATAAAAGTATTTATATCGTAAGACTCGTAATTAACTATTTTTTTCGTTATAAATCGTTTTTTTTTTTTTTCTTCGAGTTTCTTATCCTTTTTGGAATCGTCACGAGACGTATTTTATGATATATGTCAACCCTCTGTATGAATTTTGTATTCAAAACAGCCCCTAAGTATTCATGTGTATACTATAATAAAAACCTTGTTTTATGGTATTATTTAATTTAATAGTTTCCTTTAAAAACCCTAATAGCTATTTTAAACATATGTGATACTTAATAATAATATCCAAGTTCATTCCAAATTCCTTATAAAGTCATTGTAACAATTTAACCATTTAGTTTCATTACTTCACATGTGAATAATTAAGTAACCTTATAAAACCCTAATTATTACCTAAACATGTTTATACTTAAACCATATGTTAACATACTCTTACATCCATTTTTCCATGATATATATGACAATATGACATAAGAAAAAGTGCATAAATTCATAAACATAAGTGATAACTCATTTTTCATATTAAAAAGTCCTAAGTGGTGATTTAGCCATATATAACATATAACACATAAAATAATGATAATAAAAAGTATAAAGGAATTAGGAAGACCTTAGGGCTAATGTAGTAGATGAAAATACAATGCTAAACCCGTGTTTAGACTTGAAACCGAAAGCTTACAAGCTTATAAACCCTAGATTAGGTTTGAAACCCTAATCTTTCCTTTTCTTCCTTAATACTTGCAAATGATGATCCAAGGCTTGCAAACACTTTAGTGTGCCTTAGGATTGATGTGTAAAGGGTTGTATGGATAGTAGAAAAGTTTTGTATGGTTTGTTTATGAGAGCTTATTGAGCCGTGGGTTTTAGGATACAAAAGAGAGAAAGAAAATAATATGCTAAGTAAAAGAGTGTATTGAAACTTTCACATATGAGTTCTTGTATTATATAGGAAGAGGTTTAAGATATTTTACTTGCCAAAGTTGACCAAGGAATTTCGAAAGGTGGGGGGGGGCTTGGATTCCGTGTGATTCAATGGAGACAGAGGGGGGTGGGGGGGGGGGTTATAAGGGTTTATAATATGGGTTATGTTTATACTTTTCCCCTTAATTAGGAAATATTCATCCCATTGGAAACAAGGATGTGTTTCTCTAGTTTACTTTTTTATATACTTTGTATGTTTACTTGCACATTTATAAAAGAAAAGTGTAAGTAAACTTTTGTATAAAAAATAAAGTGTAGTTTTTATATAAAAGTATACTTGTAATGTCTTGGTTATTTTGTAAAGTATTTGTTATTTAGTAAATACTATGAGGACTTTTATATATAAATACATATGCATTAAAGTTTATAAATCTTCTATACATTGTATATAAACGTAGGTATTTGTTGAAGCGTAGGTTAATTTTTTTACGGTTCCGGGAATACCTAATGAGTCATTTATCGCGAAACGTAAACTGCTTTGAAAAATACTGATAACGTTTCGCGCATAAATGACAATTATGTATCCCCGGAAACGTAAAAATTAACGTACGCGAACAACAAAATACCTAGATTATATACAATGATCGAAGTAATAAAAAACTTTATGCATATGTATTTATATATACACGTCTCATAAGTATACACAAGATAACAAATACTTTACAAAATAACCAAGACATTACAAGTATACTTTTATATAAAAACTACACTTTATTTTTTTATACAAAAGTTTACTTACACTTTTCTTTTATAAATGTGCAAGTAAACATACAAAGTATATAAAATAAACTAGAGAAACACCATCCTTGTTTCCATGGGATGATTCCTACTTAAGGGGACACATAAACATAAACCATTAAACCCCTAAAACCCTCCCCTTGTCCCCTTGAATCCCACGGCACACCAAGCCCCCCCCCCCCCCCCTTTGAAAATCTTGGTCAAACTTTGCAAGTAAATATCTTATAACCTCTTCCTATAAATACAAGCACTCATATGTGAAGTTTCATACACTCTTTTACTTAGCAAAATTATTTTCTTTCTCTCTTTTGTAACCTAAAACCCACGGCTCAATAAGCTCTCATAAAAAAACCATACAAAACTTTTCTACAATCCATACAACCCTTTACACATCAATCCTAAGGCACACTAAAGTGTTTGCAAGCCTTGGATCATCATTTGCAAGTATTAAGGAAGAAAAGGGAAGATTAGGGTTATCCAAACCTAATCAGTTTATAGCTTGTAAGCTTGGTTTCCAGTCTAAACACGGTTTAGCATTTATTTCTCATCACATACAGTATCCCTAAGGTCCTTTCAATCCTTTATACTTTTTATTATCATTAATTTTATGTGTTATATGTTATATATGGCTAAATCGCCACTTAGACTTATTAATATGAAAAATGATTAACACTTTATGTTATAATTTATGCACTGTTTTCTTAAGTCATATTTGTCCATATAAATTACAAGGAAAAATGGATGTAAAGAGTATGTTTAACATATGGTTTAAAGTATAAACATGTTTAGGTAATCATTAGGGTTTATAAAGGTTACTTAATTATTCTCATGTGAAAGTAATGAAAAACTAAATGGTTAAACTTATTACCATGAACTTTATAAGGACTAAGGATGAACTTGATATTATTATAAGTTATCACATAATGTAAAAATAGCTATTAGGGTTTTTAAAGTAAACTAACAAAATTAAAAAATACAATAAAACAAGGTTTTATAAAGAATATACACATGAATTCTTTAGGGGCTGTTTTGAATCCGAAATTCATACAGTGGGTTTGACATAATATAATAATAATACGTCTCGTGATGATTCCAAAATGATAAGAAACTCGAAAAAAACCGATTTATAACGAAAAAGATACGTTATACGATTTACAATATAAATAACATTTATAAAACTAATTTTATAAAAGTTACTATTCATTACAGAAACTAATATTTTAAACATTTCAAATATGATATAACTTTTAATTACGAGATCGTACTCGAAAGAATCCTAAAAACGGAGACTAATAACCGAATAAACTAACGTCGTTTACGATAAAAAAGTCTTATAAAATTAATTTATAAAACTATGAACAGTAAAAAGACTATCAATCAGTGGGATTAACTTTATAAAATAAATTACATCTTTTTTAATAACAAAACTTCCACGAAGGAATCACTAAATTCGGATTAAAACGAATAAGATTTATTACATTACAATTACGCTGAATTAGAACAAAAAACGATAACCTAGCAGTTTTGTGAACCAGTAAAATTACATTCACCACCAGAATCTATAAAAATGAAAATATAAAATCTTTATCACTCGTCGCCTATACTAAGAAGACGTGGACGTAAGAAAACGCGAGCAACGGACATAAAACGACAAAGTTAGGTTCCTTTTTACAAAAAGTATATTTATAAACGTTTTCACTTATGAAATTATTTTACTAAAGCGATTAGTCCGGTGATTATGCTTATATAGAATAATTCGTTGGTTATCAAAGTGCTATAATACTAGGAGTTTCATAATGAGGGCCTCTTCTGATGGACTATCGACGAGTTATTGGATATACGATTTAAAGTGTCCTAACTCCTCGTACGTCCCTTCATGACCTCTTTAATTAGATAAGCCCGAACTATAGTAACGATTTAACAACTATATGATTATATAATGTTTATTTAATTAAAGTACTCAGTACTTAACTACCTTAATTTAAATATGTTGCATCTAAACGTTTTTTTGCGTGTACAATTTATCTGTGATTAATTGGACTTTCAGTACTCAAGTGTGAGTTCAATAGCCCCACTTTTTACTTTTCACTAATTTACCTATGTTTGGGGTGAAAACAATCTTGTTTATAAATTGACCGCCAGTGTTTAAAGTATATTGATTATGTGTTGCCTAAGTAGCGATAACCCTCCTGAGGCCCATTATCCATGAACTGTCAATTTGCATAAATGTAGTTGTTATTGCATGATGTAAGCGCAAATGTAATAAATAGATCTATTGGGATTAACCTTCCCTTTGGTGATTACTAATCACCGGTAACGAACCGTTGACCATGTCGTACTTGGATGTTGCGGGTTACAACATCTGACGGGCAAAATAACTGCTAAAATAGCAAATTTAGGTTGGACTTCAGTTGTCATGAGCTTAGGTGTCAACATAATCATTTTTTGTGATTGTTGGCAATATGTTGTAACATCCACTGGGAAAGTCTTTGCGTCCCTGCATAATTTTTAAATACATAAACCTATTAAATCACCAACATTTTTTGTTTGACGTTTTAATCAATGGATTACAGGATGTCAATAGGCACGAGGTGCCAAGGGTGCATTGGATTACAAGTTTGGATTGCCACACTTAAAGATTAATGTGCATCAATATTTTGGAAATGTATTGTTGTCCTTTTTTAAATATAAAACAAGTTAAACAAGTAAAAGCTTTAATCTATTGTATTAATGTCTTATAATAAAATCCAATGTATCAATTTAAATTACTTTTTGTGTCGTTCTTATATATATCTTGAGCTTTGATCTTGGAAGTAACACGCCCCGGATCCCTTATTCCGCTGCGACCCATTTTGTGGGTGTTAAACAACATGTTTTCTTTGCTTAATTATATATATATATATATATTATATATATATATATATATAATATAATATATATATATATAAATATATATATATTATATATATATATAAAGTTATGTGACTAATTCTTGTGTGTATGAAGTATATTATGATGAAATGTAAAATCTTGCGATATATATAAACTGTTTAGAAATACATTTTGTCATAACTTTACCAAAACAATTTTTCGTGTCAATTGTAGAGCTATGTCGGGAAGAAGCACACAAAGCAACCCTACCAACAATGAGAACCCATCCAACGAACTATAGGGCGAGGTAGCCCGACAACTTAACACAACGTTACCAAATCTGCTAACTCAGCTTGTTGAAGCCCTTGGTGTTAACCGAGCAAATCAAGGAAACAATACTCAAAGCTGCAGTTATAAAGCATTAAGGTCTTGTGGACCCAAGGAGTTCTTTGGGACTGAAGGTGCAGTTGGCTTACTGTCATGGTTGGAAAACATAGAGTTTGTGCTCTATATTAGCAAGTTCCCCGCTAAGAGTCAAGTCGAATTTGCAACCTATATGTTGCATGGCCGGTGTAACAACCCTTAATAAATTATGAATCTTGTATCGTTAAGTAAAAGTCAAGTAATACAAATAGAAGTTTACAGCTAATTTTCAACGTGAAAGTCATCTATAATACCGTCATGCAAATATTTTGTCATAGAAAGTTTAATTCGCACGCGAATATCCCCGTTATTTACTCTAATGCCTAAAAGGATATTTTAGAACGAGTAGCGATAAGAACCAAATTTAGTTCACTTTGTAAAACGCGGTTATTTACTTGTAGCACTTTATAGAACCGCCTACGCTCAAGTTAATGCCCATGACAACTTTATATTAATTCAACAAGGACAAAAAAGCTATACATATATATATCTATAAAAATTCAACACCTGATATGTACATATGAAAGTATATGGAAAACAAAATACAATCATGATAAAACACTATCATTATAAATCTTAGCAACACTAACCAACTTACCTTATCATTTGAATAATCCATCACATGCTACGATGGGGGTCCAATTTCAATTTGAAAATGAAAGGCATAATAATGATCCATTTAAAAACAGTATAGGAAAATAGGCAACATGATAACAGTAATAGAAAATACATTAAGATTCAATAGTAGCATAGACCATTCACGATGTAACATTTTATTGATCAACCAAAGACGTCGATTAAAATCAGGAACCATTCATGAAACAAAACATCACAACTAAAATCTAAAATACTAAGTGTAAACTACACGGATCAAGATCACTTTACGTAAATTAAGAGCTACTGAGTTTCGGGCCTTATAAGAAAATACAACCAAGTTCTAACCTCATCACCATCTTTCTTTCTCGCCATCTTTCAACGAGCTTAGGACCTCGATAAGTCGTCCTCATAAATTAACCTTCATATGTCATTTACTTGTAGTTTAACAAACCTTAACCTTTCACGACGTACACACGACTTGCATGGTATAAACCATGCAAGGTTCGCATAGAATTAAACCTAAAAAGAATGTGGTTATACCATACATAAAATGAAGACGTTTGAAAAATTAGTAAACAACCTGCTGCGTAAGAAACTAGAAAACAAACTAGATAACTTGCTAGTGGACTTTAAACACTTACGTAACATGCTATGTTGGCTCAAAAGGAACGCATAAGATGTTAGGGTTTCGCATAAATTACTAGAGTCTTAGTACAAAGATCGCTAATGTCTATTGTCGTTTCGCACCTAGGCCTTTGCCATACTTATCTCGCGACCAGACTACTACCCTACTGTTCTTAGTGCCCAGCTGCTGCCACTGTGGCTTCGGGTTCGCTGTGGTCTGCCACCACAGTTGAACCCATGAAGCTTCATAGTGAGCAGCTACTACTACCATGACCTTTCTAGTTGCGAAAAACACCACCACAACGCCCCTAGTTCGTCTTTGTCCTTATCTGAGACTAATAAGAACCTATGCTAGGTTAACATGAAATAAATTAGATATAAATGACTAAGTGGCGCGTTGGGTGCAAGAAAGAAGCCACACATTGGTCTAAAACCCATTGTTTGGGCCCTGCGACTCAAACCAGAAAAAGGTTAAGTAAAGAATAACCATGCGGGGTTATAAAGGTGAGAAGATTTTATTACATGCATACATAATACACTATAATAAACAATAAAACCTATATATATGTATTATAAGGGGCATTATTGGAACAAAGACCACAACCAAGTGGTTGTTCTGCTGTGTTTTTTTACTCAACACAGAAAAAGATAAAAGAGCCAAAGTGGCCAAGTGATCTATATAATATAAAAAAAACAATTGTATGGTATTTTTATAAAAAGGAATAGCATGTTAATAGGAAAAAAACAAGAACCATATGTGGGTCAAATAAAGCACAACATTGGGCCCTGGGCATCTGCTTGTGTGCGTCAGTAAGTCAAGAAAACAGAAAAGAAAACGAAGTTATAGTCCACGGGAGTTTGAGTACTTTATAAAAATGCGACGCGTAATAGTATAATTTTCCTGTATAGATACCCATAATTGTAAAAGTTATCCCTAGAGCCAACGGTTCAATCAGCACTTTGAAAGCGTAAAAATGTTAACTCCTAAACGACAATACCCTTTTGACCAATTGCATAGTCTACTGCATACATTAATTTTTAACGGTAAACTCAGACCTTTGTCCATAATTATTTAGTGTCTGACTGAGTTACTTTGATGTGCATTGAGCCACTATCTGTTTCAGACGATTAACCAACAAGGTGAGTTTTCATAGCCCCTACTCTACTATTTTAAATCATCTTTTGAGGTGAGAACATTGCTTATTTCAAACGTGTGAATACAAGTACAATTACTCATTACTGATTGGTCTAAGTCCCAATTTAACCCAAGTTGCTAATTGCCCGATTTATCATGAACCGTCAATCTTTGTGAGCGTGAATGTTATGGATAGATCTATCGGGATTGACAATCCCTGTTTTTCTTGGACTGACATTAGTTAAGCAAAACCTATTTCATTTGAGTCAGATTACGGGTGTCCCGGTTAGACACCTTCAAGGTGCAATTCATTTATTGTTAGTAAAGTTTTTAACCTTTGGGTGTTCATGAGCTTAGACAATATAATGCAATTTAAATGACCTTTTGTATCTTTTTATATTGTCACAATGCGGTTGAAATCTTGTGATTCAATAACACACATTTTCTGCTTAAACAAACCTATAAACTCACAACCTTTATGTTGACACGTTTAGCAATGTTTTCTCAGGTATTAAAATGAAGATGCTAATATGAAGCTCCATCATGGCATTGCACTTATTTTCTCGTTATCAGAAGATCACTTGTAAACTATTTAAAACAATGTTGTATTGTCGATTTTATTTCCGCCAGAATGTTTAAACAATTTTATTATTATCCTAATTCAATGATCCGTTTCTTAAAAAGTCTCATAAGAGGTCGTTCTGTATTGCTTAGTAAGTATATAATCATGAAGTCACACTCCCTCGATTTGCCTATTATACTCTGATATTGATTGGGGGTTGTGACAGATTGGTATAAGAGCTCTGGAGTGTATAGATGAACTAAGTTGCATTATGTAGCACTAGACAATAACTACTTATCTCTTAACGATGCTGTATTATGCTTCTAATTATCTGTCCATTGCTAATTTCTACATCAAAATGAGGTACATAGGAATCGACAATCAAAGGAGTACTTATATTAAAATTGTGTACAATGTGTAAATAGACATACAAGAGGTACATATCCTTAAATATGGGTTACATGTGTATTTAAGCATAAGCATATACTTAATATGGGTTACAAGTGCATTAACAAGCTTAACATACGCGTATTGTTGAGAACATACCTAATCCTTATTTATATTTTCTTGTCTCAGCAACAATGTCGAACCACGGATTCATTGAGACACACCGATAACACTACACTATTACCACCAAATTCCCCGACACACTTCCTCAGGTGGACCACAAGAGACATCCTACTCAGGAATACTTTTTTTGCCGTTTGTATCGCAACCATTTCCCCCAACTATGGAACGGTATCCTCGTATATCTATACCACCTATTGAGCCAAATCATGCGAACGTTGCCAGGATTTACTGCTATCAACCTTTAGATGATTACCAATTTATGATCCTCTTACTCCACCACCCTCACCTTCAATCCCATTCACGTATTGCTGCTTACCAGCGGATACTTCTAAATGGACCCCACCACAAAAGAGGAAGCTCTACAGAAAACGGTCAGAATTTGGGTGCCTATACTGAGACAGCCTTGACTGAAAGCACTACGCCGCCTTATGGACATTTCATACCATTCTCGAGGACATGGACCGTTACCCAAATGCCTGTTTGGAGGAGTTAGAAGCCTTCATGATACTGTGGGATGTGAAGCCCTGAGTTGAGGAACGTTCGTTGGAGACACTATCGGTGGACGAATTGATTACTCAACTTAGGAAAATTTTGTGATATGCGTAGAATCAATGCTAGTAATGCTCAATGAGGAAGCATGACAAACGAGGAAGGAGGCACTCGAGGAAGTGGGCCCAACAATCTACCGAACCAACAACTAGTTTTATTTCTTGTCTTTGTATAACCACTAAGCTATGGGTTTGTCACGGCTAGTGAACTCTTGTATCCTCGTACTTTTTGAAATAAACATCGTGTTTGCGAATAATAACAATATTGATTTCAAGAAACATGCCATTTGCAGTAATATCTTTACACGTATAATTTTCATGCATGTCATAATCGTCATTTCATTGTCCCTCTTATAGAAAATGGCACTCCCCCCCAAAAACCCGGATGAATGCCAACTGTCAACCGGAACCCTCTAGTCAACCGTTCGACCAACCGAAACAATGTGGACATTAACAGTGGCATTGACACTCAGATGCTCAACCAGCTCATTGCCACAAGAGTAACTGAAGCACTCGCAGCTGCCGCTGTGACTCGTGCTGCAAGCACTCAAGAAGAAACCAACCGAGGTTCCAATCTCTTCCCAGAACAAGACATCAACTACAAGGAATTTTCGTGCATTATGCATGAAAAACTTCCATGTACTGAAAGTGCTGAGCTTAACCCAGAAATGGTTTAAAACTAGAATCTCAATTTGTATTACAACGTCGCATAAGGTTGACCGATGGTCAAATTTGCTTCTACACACAGCTAAGATGGTGCTTTAACAGGTGGAAACTTGTAGTTCATTCTGTACCTTCGATACGCTCATTGCCGACACCTTGGAGTCGTTTCGAAGGCTATGTTCATCGAAGTACTGCCCTATGAAAGAAATCAAGCAAAATAGAAAATGAGTTGTGGAACTTAAAAGTGAAGGTATACAAACCTTACTGCCTACAAATCAACGTTTCTAAGAACTCATCCTTTATGCCCTGAAATGGTACCCAATGCCGACCGGTTGTTGAAACGTTACATCGAAGGTCTACCTTTGAACATCAAGGGTAATGTAACCTCGTCCAAACCAGTAGACTTGCATAAAGCAATTGAAATGGCTCAAGGTTTGATGTACCAAGTGGTCCAAGAGTTAGGAGAAAACTCGGGCAACACGGAAATGGAATGGGGGAAACCACTACAACCACAACCCCCCAACAAAACAACAACAATAAGCCAACCTCAACCCGAACAAACGCCCAGAGACAGCAAGGGTGTTTACAGCCGGGCAAGGTTCTTATGCTGGCAAGTTACCTCACTGCGGAAAGTGTGGACGACACCACATTGACGCATGCCCTCCTGCTTGTTACAACTGTGGAAAGGCAGGACATAAGGCCAAAGACTGCCGAGCTCCACCTCGTCCCGCAACCCAAAGAGGACCTGGAAGCCAAGGAGGACAGGGAAGCGATGTCACTTGTTTTGGATGTGGTTGAGAAAGACTACACAAGAACAAGTGTCCAGACAATGGGAATCAAGGCGGTGGGAATCAAATTCGAGGCAACCCGCAAAACCCTCAGAACAATCAAAGGCAGAATCAAGGGAACCCTAAGGGAAATAACCAAGCATCAACCAGTACTCAAAGAGGACGCAGGGCACCTGGCAGAGTATACAACCTATGTGCCGAAGCTGCGGTGAAAGATAACAACGTGGTGAATGGTAACATTCCGATCAATTAATGTTCCCTCTGCTACATTACTATTGACACAGGGCGGATAGAAGTTTTGTGTCTTAATGCTTTCAGTAAATATATAGACATCCCTCCTACAACCCTAGATACTAAATTATAATTTGGAGCTAGCCGACGGAAAGTCACTAACCACAAATACAATTTTAAGATTTGTTTACTCTAACTTGCAAAATCACCTTTTCGACATCCGACTTACACTCTATAGAACTAAAGAAGTTTTGACGTCATCGTCGAAATGGATTAGATGGCCGAACATCGCGCAGAAGTTGTGTGTTTAAGTGAGAAAATACATTCGAGTTCCGAACAGAAATGATTGCGATCATACAAGGCGAAATAAGCGAATGAAAAGCATCGAGATTAGAGTCAATCACGAGCAACAGAACACCAGAATTACATCGACCAAGGATGTCCAAGTGTTCTTTATTCCAAAATGATTAAGAAATAGAAAACCGAATTCTATAAGAATCAAATTGAAGGATGTTCTGTTGTTAGAGACTATCAGGAATTATTACCTGGAATTTTCCAGATTACCCCTGACACGGACCAAGTAGTATTTTCCATATCGAGTTAATTACCCGGTAACGCACCTGTTTGCACGCGCAACCATATCTTCTTGCACCTGTAAGATGAAAGAGCTACCGAACAACAAAAAGAACTTGCTGACAAAGGTTTTATAAGACCAAGTTCCTCTCCGTGGGGAGCACCAATCTTGTTTGTCAAAAAGAAGGATGGATCTTTCCGGATGTGTATTGATTACTGTGAGTTGAACAAACTTACAATGAAAAATCATTATCCCTAACCAAGGTTGATGACTTTTCGTCATGCAAGGATCCAGCATCTACTCGAAAATTTGACATAATGTCAGGCTTTTATCATCAGTTAAGGTTAGAGAAGAAGATATTCCCAAGACTTGCTTCAAAGCACGATACAAACACATGCTTTCCGATTTATGCCTTTTGGTTTGACCAACCGCACCTTCGTGTTCATGGATCAACATGAACCGTGTGTGCAAGCCATACTTGGAATAATTTGTGATTTGTGTTCATCGTATGACATTCTCATATACTCCCACAACGAGAAAGAACATGAAGAACACCTGATGACTATTCTGGAATTGTTGAAGAAAGAAGAACTGTATGCCAAATTTTCCAAGTGTGAATTTTGGATCAATACAATAAAATTTCTTGGTCACGTGATTGATAGCAGTGGCATTCACGGTGATCCAGCTAAGATTGAGGCTGTTAAGAATTGTGCAACCTCCAACCATCTTCGAGATTCGCCAATCTTAGGTCAGGCAGGTTTACTATAGGAAGAAAACAATTCATTGAAGGATTCTCCAAAATACTAATGCCTATGCCTGAGCTTATGCAAAGAACCAAAAGTTCGATTGGGGTTTTTTTGTTATTTTTGAAGAACTGGAAAGAAGCTTTTTCAACTATTTGAAACAGAAACTATGTTCTGCACCTAACTTACACAACCGAAGCAGTGAAATTGTTGTGGTGTACTGTGATGCATCCATAAAAGGGTTAGGTGCGGTACTGATGCAGAGAATGAAGGTTATTGCATACGCTTCCAGACAACTAAAAATTTACGAGAAGAACTACACCACTCATGATCTGGAGTTAGGAGCGGTAGTGTTCACCCTGAAGATCTGGAGACACTATTTGTATGGCACGAAGTGTGTAGTGTTCACCGACCACAAGAGTCTACAACATATCCTAGACCAAAAGGACCTCATATTGAAGGCAATGCCCAAAGGATAAGCTTCCTAAGTGATTACATTGCGAAATTCGTTATCAACCGAGGAAGAAGCAAATGTAGTAGCAATGCCTTGAGTCGAAAGGAAAGAAACGAACCGTTTGCGAGTAAGGAGCTTTGGTTATGACCATGTCGACCTTCATCAATGAATCCTTGAGCTCAGAAAGAAGCATTAAGTGTTGAAAACATTGAACAGAAGAATATTGGAAGGCATGCTAAAGAAATTAAGGAAGCCCTCGCTGATGGAACATTATTTGTATAACATAGATTTGTTACCATGTACAGGACATGAGATCTTTGATTATGCACGTAAATCACATAAGTCAAAGTATATCTAAGCATCCAGGAGCCGACAAAATGAACCATGACTTGAAGATGTTATATTGGTAGCCAAACATGAAGTGCCAGACATCGCCACATAAGTCCGCAAATGCCTGACTTATGCGAAGTTTTAAAGCCGACAATCAAGGCCTCTGGTTACTTGGTCCAACCCGATATACCAAATTAAGTGGAGAAATAACAATGGATTACATCACCAAAACTACCCAAAATGGCAGCAAGGGTACGATTTCGATTTGGGTCATTGTTGACGTCTTACTAAGTCACGCACTTTTTGCCAATGAGGGAGACTATTCTGACAAAAAATTGACAAGATGTGACAAGAAGGATATAGAAACAAGACATGGTATACCGGTGCCGATCATCACCGATTCGTGAAAGCATTCACTACGAGAAGTTTTTTTGGCGAATCCTTGCATAAAGTGTTTAGTACGCAGTTGAACCTGAGTACTGCCTATCACCCTCAGACCGATGGTCAGAGTGAGAGAACCATTCAAACATTAGAGGACATGCTAAGAGCTTGCGTGATTGACTTCGGGAATGGTTGGGATAGACACCTACCCTTGGTAGAATTCTCGTACAATAACAGTTATCACACGAGTATCAAAGCTGCACCGTTCGAAGCACTTTACGGTAGGAAGTGTCGTTTTCACCCTTTTTTGGGCTAAAGTTGGAGAAAGCACAACATACTCGGTACCACGGAGCATTTTCACGAGACTACGTAAAGATTTTCAAGATTAGGGGATCCAAGCAAGCTGCACGTGATCAGTACAAAAAGCTTATGCGACAATAGGCTAGGCCCCTTGAGTTTGAAGTTTTAGATAAGTGTTATCTCAAGTTCGCTCCTGGAAGGGTGATGATGCGATTCGGCAAACGTGAAAGTTAAACCCTCGTTATTCGGACCCTTTTCAAATAAAAGAAAGTATTGGTTCCATTAGGGCATACCGTTTTGGAAATACCTCAAGAACATAGTCGAGTTCTAACACAACGTATTCAACTACTGCATCTTAAAGAATGTTTTTCCGACGACACACATTTTATCCCTTTGGAAAAAATCCAACTCGAACGACAAACTCAACTTGTTGAAGAACCGAATAAATTATGGACCGCGAGGTCAAATCAACTCAATCGTAGCCGTATACCTATAGTTAAAGTCCTTTGAATGCAAAGAGGTCCAGATACACGTTGGAAACGTGAGGACCAATTCAAGAGCAAGTTACCCATCCTTATTCGTAACTCCACTAGCTCCAACAACGTCTTGATTTTCCGTGGATGAATCTCTAACATTGGAGCCTGTAACATCCCGAAATAAAAACTTGATTCTCTTTTCGTTAAGTAAAAGTCATGTACTGCAAGATAGCAAGTTATCGATAATTTTCAACGAGAATCATTCTTATGATCGTCAATGCATTATTTTTGTCATAGAAAGTTTAATTCGCACGCGAATATCACCATTATTACTCTGTGCCTAAAAGGATATTTTAGAACGAGTAGCGATAAGAACCATATTTAGTTCACTTTGTGAAACGCGGTTATTTACTTGTAGCACTTTATAGAACCGCCTACGCTCAAGTTAATGCCCATGACAACTTTATATTAATTCAACAAGGACAAAATAAGCTATACATATATATATCTATAAAAATTCAACACCTTGATATGTAACATATAAAATATATGTGGAAAACAAAATACAATCAATTGATAAAACACTAATCATTATAAATCTTACAACACTACCCTACTACCTTATCATTTTGAATAATCCCATCACATGCTACGGATGCAATTTCAATTTGAAATGAAAGGCATAGTAAGGATTCTTTAAACAATATAAAAAAAGAGGCATCATGGCTAACAATAATAGAGAATTATTATGATTTCAATAGTACATAGGACCATTCAACATGGTAACATTTCAGTAATCAATCAAAACGTCGAGTATAAATCAGGAACCATTCATGAAACAAATACATCACAACTAAAATCTGAAAATACTAAGTAAACTACACGGTCAAGATCAGATTTGTTAAAGTTGTCAGAGCTAAGTGATGTCCCGGCCTTAAAAGAAATAGGCAACCAAGTTTCAAACCTCATCACCATTCTTTCTTTCTCGCCCTCTTTCAACAGCGTTAGGACCTCGGTAAGTCGTCCTCATAAATTAACCTTCATATGCCATTTACTTGTAGTTTAACAAACGTTAACCTTTCACGACGTACACACGACTTGCATGTGTTGGGAATTATAGATTTGATGAGACAAAGTGAATAAAAGAATGAAACAAAAGGACTCAAACGCAAAGCTGGAATTATTCAAGAGATGGAAGATTTTGAAGATTTCCTAGAAGATCTCCTCATTCAAGTATAAGATAAAGATCAACATTAATGCTGATTGAAGATTAGTCAAATAGTCTTTAATGCTGATTGATAAGTGTAGAATACACATATCCGGTTGTACCTAAAATGACCCAATTAAACCCAAAACAGACCAAAAATGGCAAAATATGCTTGTATTTGTGTTTTGTGTGTGCAGGTACGGATATATCTAAAATCACAAGAAAACAGTCAAAAACGAGCAAGCACGGACACGAGAATCAGAAGAGTACAAAAAGAAGCCAAAGAATCAAAGCCGAAGCCAGAAAAGTCAAGCCTCAGCCAAATCATGGTCAACAAAAGTCAACAAACCCAAAACAAAACCCACTTTTCTTTTTATAAACAACCACAAGGGTTAAACTTGCAATTCTCGTAAGTTATTTATAACTAGAAAATGGAGAAAGAACACAAGGGCCAAATATGCAAACTTCCCAAAGTCCAACAGTTTTAACTGTCAAAAAGAGGCGCGAAACCCATTTACTGTTCACCCTTCGTCCCTAACATTTAACCCAGGGTAAATCAAGGGGCTTTTGAAAATTAAAGGGTGCGATTGTCAATTCAAGAGCTCTCAAGAACAATGGCGAGGTCATATCAGTCAAATCAAGGGTTACTTAAGCTTCCTCTCAATCAAAGGCCACGTAGCAATGGAGAAAGCACAAATTTATGTGGTTTTTGTGCTAATACACCAAACAAAAGAAGCACAAATGCATCCATAAGAGAATGACACGCTGGCAATCTTCAAGTGTCCACATTTGATCAAACGGCCATAATTGATGCTCAAATGATTAAAGAAATGATTGGCCAGGATTAAAAGGATTAGAGAGCAAGGTAAGAGGCTAGAAGGATCCAAGGAAGCCTATAAACAGGGCCTCACCTCTCACACACACTCTTTTAGTTTTTTTATCTAGTCGTAGCTTAATTTAGTTGTATCTTAAATTTTAATGTCTAGTTGTAAATGATGTTTTTTTTTTAAGTTTCTTGTAATTTCCATTTAAAGTATGTAAGTAAAGCTTTATATTAATGAAATTTAGTTTTTCTTAATCTCTCTAAATTTCTTTTTCATAAGCTATCTTAATAAGCCAATATGTCTCAATAAGCTAATAAGCTCATTTAAAGCTCTTTTCAGTACATAACTGAAATAGAGCTTATTGAATTCAGAATTAATCAAATCTAAACCTTTAATCATCTATTAACTTACACCTGATTTGATTATTGAGACTCTCTTTTTGGAAGAGAACCAAACATGGAAGGGTTCCTCAAGGATTAACTCCTAGCTTATTCTTAAGCTAGGAGGAGCTTGGAGCTGCCTTTATGGTCCTCTTGTTTGGGGTGGGGGGGGGGGGTGGAGCTAGAGGAGTTTTTGTAAGTTTCTCTTTAATTTCCTTTTATTCTACTTTAATATAGTTATTTCATAGCTTTCTATATTTAGATCTGCTTATGTTGCCTTATTCTCGTTTGCTTATTAGTTGCTTATTTGAGTTTTATCTAGCTAAATCATCATAGTTGTTTATCTGTTTTTAACTTTCTTAGTTTGAATCATAGATTTTCATATAATTGTCTTAAAAACCTCTAAAAACCAAAAATATAGTAAAATAGCTTAAGTCTTAGATTATTGCCTTTAGTTTAGTTGTTAAGTCAATGCTTATTACAGTAGTTTATAATCTGGTTAAATTCTGGTATTAAGCACTTGTTTACTAGATTTCAAATTTAGTAGCTTAATCAAAACTGTCATAGTCTTAAAGGGGTGTTTGGATTAAGCTAGTTTGACCACAATAAGTCAATTTAATCTGTGCAAACACTTTGAGTCAGCTGAGTTTTTCTAAGAAATTAAGTTTCCAAAAGATTTTAGAGTTTATGATTGCTAAATTGAAATAGATAAGGCTTATTATGTTGTTACCAGCACCAAGGAAATTATCCTTGAATTTCACTTGTGAAATATTATATCGTAAGCCCTCAAGGCTTAGGATCTTGCCTGAAACTTTGTTTATAAACTCTATTGGAGTGTGGTCCTTATGCAGGATTTCTCTTAGGAAACCTACACTCTTGGTTTGCATTTGTGCAAAGTGCACCAGTACTAACTAAAAAGTTAGTACTGCTGTCACAAGTTAGTACTGCTACCTTTGGCTTAATTTTTAGTTAAGTAAGAATAGGATTTAGGATCTTAAATTCAAGTTAGAAGTAATCTAGATATAGCTTAATATAGTTTAGGTTTTAGTTTTCATTTTACTGCTTATTTTCTTACCTATTCAGCTGTTAAAAAGATCTCTGCATTAGCAGTACCAAGTTAGATAGTACGCTGATATTCAAAATTCCAATGTTTTAGTGCCCATTACTTGTAAGGATTTAATAGATTATCTTTTAGCATCTTATAGTTTATAGCTTAATATAGATGGACTTAAATTTTATTTTCTAAGCATATTTTTCCTACTGAAATTTGGGAGCTGTCAAAATCACAAAAAACTAAAACAACCAATAAACAGTAAAGAATTGTAATTTAGCTTATTAAATTTTGAAATCTTAGCTTAAGATGGTAAAAAGTTATAGCTTAAATAATAGATAATAATTAAGTTTCATAGTTTTAGTAGCTCACAGTTTAGATTTTCTATTGAGTATTTAAGCTTAATTAGATTTTTGCTATCTGCTTTTGTTTTCTTAGTTTGCCTAGCATCATGATTAATTTTAGTCGCTTAAAAGAGGTTCCTACTCCTATTTTTCTTTTCTTTAATTAGCTTAAGCTAGTCATGAAGCTAATTAGAACTTCTTTCCTTTTTTCATTTTGAATTAATTTGAGTCATTATAATGCTTATTTTTTCCTAAAACCAAGAGTTTGAGGCCTACATTCTAAGGGCAGTTTAAAATAAGGCTCTAATTGAGCTTATTTGTTATTTTCAGCCCAAATAGCTTTAATTTTGTTCACCCTAGTTTCCTTTACAACTTTTTGTCTCTTTCAATTTTTACATGATAAGCACTTTTAAAATTGAGCTTTATAATTTAGACTTTAGTGTTATCGTGTTATGGCCTCAGGGACCATTGCTTGAATTTTTCTGTTTTAGTTGTTTCTTATTTAATCCTTGCCCGTTAAGTGTTTTTAGCCCCGATCAAGGCTTAGTGCTTTAACACATTTAGTCCCTAAGTTAGTTATAATTAGTTTTATTTAGTTTTAATTAATAATTAGGGTTAGGTTTTAATTAGTTTAATTAAACTTTTATAAAAAGTTAAAAATTAGGGCTTTTATTTTTAGACATTTTATGTGGCGATTTCTTTATAACTAGTGTAATTTTTATAAAATTTTTAGGACTTTATTTTTAAGAGTTTTATTATTTTTATAGTTTTTAATTAGTTCAAATTTTAGAAAAAAAAATCATATCTTTTAATCTAAAAAGCAAAGAAAAAATGTTTTTCTTTTTCCTAAAATTTTCTTTTGACCTATCTTAGGTTTATAATTTTTAGTTTACATTTTTAGGGATAAAAATTAGTTAAACTTGCTTAATTGTCACATTTTTATTTGTTTCCTTATTAGTTTAATTGTTCTTATATTGTCCAAATTAATTGTTTCTTTAAGATAATCAAATCATACCATTTGCTTATATCAAATCAGAATCCTGACTTAAACGAGTTTCAAATATCACTATATCGTTTGGGAAACTGAACTCCGGGTGATCATACTTACCCGGTTTAGATATACGTATTAAAATTTATTTATAATAAATATTTTTGAAGTGAATTTTTATCAAGGTAACTGGAAATTTTCTTAATTACTCTAAGGATATATTAATTGTGATATATTTTACGTGTATAAAACTATTCAATCAGTTTTTGGGCGCCGCCTGCCGGGATAAGTGTTCAAGATTCCTTCTATTTTTTTGTTTGTTGATTTTGTTTGAAATCATTTCACCCTTGAAAGTTTCATTCATTTTTATAAATCAAAAATTCCAAAAGAAATCATAAAATAAAAAAAGTAAAAAAATATTTTCCTTTTCTTTTAGTATAAGTACAAAATAATAAAAAAAAAAATAGAAAAAGTCAAAAATATAAGAAAGAAAAAATCTTCCTATTTAATTACAGAATAAAATCACCAATTGGTTAAAAAAAATACCAAAAATAAAACAATCCAAGAGGTGTTATCATAATATTTTCCGGTGAACTTTTTTGGTTCCCAAATGAACTAAAGATTTAATACTTGCCATTTGTGTCTCTACGAAGAACGGCACACCTTGAAAAGCAATTTTCAAGAGCTACCGTGAAGTTGTTGATTATTTGGTTTAAGTCTCTTTCGCGTAACCGTTAAAATTCATTCTTAAAAAAAATTTAATTAAAAGTGATTGCTTTTTGATTTTAGTTTTTTCTTTTTATTCGCACTACGTTCGCCAATCTCGAAGACTACGACAACAACAAACTCCTTCCGGTTTTTATTGAAAATTTTTGATTTATAAGAACCAATTGTCATCAAATCATTGTTCCAATGGCCCGACAGAATCGTACGATGGCCCAAATTTACAAGCACCCATCGAGGGGTATAAGAAGCTATAGTTGTTCCACCGATCAATGCAACATTTTCGAGCTTAAACAACCTTTCAATCAATCTTGTTCAAAAGCAAATAGATTACGGTAGACAAGACCCTCACAATCACCGTTGATTATTTAACAAGGTCACTTCAACGTTTAGACACCCGAAGTTTTGAACACTCGATATAGCTTTTGCTTTTTCTTTCCTCTCTATACGTGAAGCCCGAATTGGTTAACAAGGAACCTCGCTAGATCAATTCCTCACATGGGAACGACCTTGTTTAAAAATTCAAAAACCAATACTTCCCACCTTCAAAAACACTTATTATCGGAATGAGATCATACTTTTTACCAAAAACTCAAACGAAACCTTTTACAAGCAGGGGAACGTTTTTTTAAAAAAGGACTCCTTTTTCAATGTCCCTCACCATGGCATCTCAGAACTACACCACTCGATTACTATTTTATAATTCCTTTGAACTCAAACGATCAGGGTGGGGAGATGCCATAGAATTCCCGCCTGCGAAGGCAATTTCTTATGACAAGATACCCTCAAGAAGGTTTAGCGATTATTGAAAGCAAGTCAAAAGTTCGTTACTCCAGAAGTCGTGCTAATGATTCAAGAGTGAGTACGGATGCTCCTCTTTCTAATTCTTCACCTTCTAATAATTCTTTCGATATGCAACAAATAGCCGCTTCTCTCGAGGATAAAATGACTATCAAGATGAACCAAATGATGAATGAAATGAAAGCTTTAGTTAGTTTTTACAACTCCTGCTCCGTCAAAGCATTTAGGAGTAGTGTTTCACTTGTGATCAAATCACCATTTTAACCATGTCCCGTTAACAATAGGTGGAAACCGATTTTCCCGTTTTTTCAGACTAACAACCAACAATTTCAACAAACAGCAGCCTGGTAATTTTCTCCAAAGAAACCAACCTTCCAATTTGGCAAGTCAAATGAGACCACCAGGTTTCAATCAACCGAATGTTCAAAGCAACCAAGGAAACCAAAACCGATACCAAGGAACCAATTCTAATTTTAACCAAAACCGTGGAGGAAATTTTAATCAAAACCGTCAAAATAACCAAAATCAAGTTTATCAAGCTCCACCATACCAACCACCAACCAATCGAGTTTTACCTTACCACCTCCAACAAATGGTGTTTAGAAACCGGCTTTTGAAAGCTTACTCAAAGCAAACCGATGCGATATTAAAGAATGTGCAAAATCAAAACAAGTTTTGCAAAATCAAATGCAAATGTTACAAGTTTTGTTACAAGGTCCTTTGCACCAAGATTAAGATTAAGCCAATACCAACCAAGCTTCAATTCAAGTAACTTTAACCGATCAATACCATCCAAATCCTAGGTACGAAGCCAAGGCAATTACCACTCTTATTGTGTGCTCATCCGACGGACTCCGATCCACCCGCCCGTGTGGAAAAGAAAGTGGGGAGACAAAGGATATCGGAGCTACCGAGGCACCGAAACATCCAACCTCCTCTAATCGTATAAGAACAAACCAAAGACAAAGATCCAATCGAAGAACCTTCTTTCGTTGCTAACAAAGCCAAACCAAATTTGCCTTACCCGTCGAGACTCAACAAACAAAAGATTCGTGAAAAGGATGATATCCTAGCTTCAAAGTTTATGGAAATTTTCCGTAATCTTCACTTTGAGCTAAGTTTCGCGGATGCTCTCATTCATATGCCAAAGTTTGCTCCAATGTTCAAAAAGATGTTAAATAACAAAGACAAGTTAATTGAGTTAACCAAAACACCGTTGAATGAAAATTGTAGTGCGGTTGTCCTAAAAAAGCTTCCAGAAAAGCTAGGTGACCCCGGTCGATTTCTCATTCCATGATTTTTTCGGAGTTCGATAGTACTTAAGCCCTTCCTATTTAGGTGCTAGTATCAATCTTATGCCCTTTAACCATTTGGAAAAAGCTTCCAACTCCCGGGCGCTAACTAAAACAAAAATGTTTATTAGAATTAGCCTCCGCGTACAACATTACATCTGGGAATGACCCTTTTTCTTTTCAAGAACTTGTGCGATCAATAATCCAAGGTGTGAAGAAGGCAAAGAAGCTCTCTAAATCTCGAAGCTTGTCACATGGACCCACCGGGGGACATGATGGTAGAATTTTAATACTAAATATATAATATATGATAAAGATATAAAATAAATAGAAGTCAAAAAACAACACGATCAATAAATACCGACAATTAGTATAGAATGTTCCCGGGTCTTAATCCCCAACGAGGCATGTCTGAGTATCGATACAGTCGAAGATTGGATATGAATGAGAAAAATTGATTTTAGAGTTTGGGAAAGCTAAATTAAACAATAACAAACAAAAACGTTTAAGAAATCCCCAAAAAAAATGAAATTAAGCTAAAAAAAAACGAGAGCACGGATCCCGAACAAAGGGGGAAAACCTAAAAACTTCAAAATTAACCCTACAAGAAATTTCACATCTAACAACCTAGAGACAAATAACGGAAAGAATGAAAAATACTAGACCGAAAAACGGAGTTTCGATGACCCAAAAAACGAGTCAAGATAAAAACCGCACCCGGACCCGTTCTTTTAAAAAGCAAAAAATTGTAAAAATGACGCTACAAAAATTTTTATATTTTTCCTACAAACTATATGACTGAATAAAATTTTCTAAAAAAGAAAAATATTTTTTTGATAATTTTTGGTATTTTTTTATGAATTTTAAACTTTTAAAAATTAAATTGTAAAAAATACTAAATGACTTCGAAAAATTCTGAAATTTTTACTAAAAATACTTAACACTATAATAATCCTACGAAAATTAAGAAACAAAAAATTGGCTTAAAAATAAGCCCGTAAATAAGCTATAACAGCTTATTTGCTTATAAGCCCAAAAAGAGTATAAGTACCCTGGCCCTTGAGACTATAACAGAAAAGTCCCAAGGGCGCAGCGGTATGAGTGTGTACAAAAGAGAGGTGTACGAGGGTTGAGACCCGGGTTCGAGTCTTGCTCACCCGGGTCACCCCTTGTCTTTCCCTCTTTTTTTTTGGAAAAACTTTGTGAAGCAAAGTTGTTAAGCTCGTGGGGCTTAACAACTTTCTCAACTACAAGTTTTTCTGAAAAGCTCTAAATAAGCTTAAAAATAAGCTTTTAAACGACAGAATGCTCAAAGTGAGCTTAAAGGCTTTGAAAAGCTAAGTCATTTGGCTTTTGAGGACAAATAAGCTAAGTCTTGGACAAAATAAGCTAAAGGGGGCCTAACTAACCTAGATAAACTCTAAAAAGCTAAAAAGCTAAAACTAAATAAGCTGGAAAAAGGGCTTAAGTGACATAAAGCTAAAGTAAGCTTAAAAGGCTAAAAGGGCTTAACTATTGGACAAATAAGCTAGGAAAAGGAAAATAAGCAAATAATCTAAACACACTATCAAAAAAACTACTAAGAGCACAATTGAGCTTATGAAATAAGCTGAATAAGCCAAAGAGAAAAAATAAGCAGTCCCTTCACTAAACTTGGCTAAAACAGTGATGGGGCAACTTGTAGCTTAAAAATAAGCTATCTAAAAAGCTTGCTAAGGGCTAAAACTTAGAGGGCTTATTAAGAAGCTTATGGGCTCACAAAATAAGCCAAAAGTTAAGGCTTATGCACACTAAAAAGCTAAGAAAAGAGGGCTTAAAATCACCCCTTTGCACCAGGGGAGATTAAGTGCTAAAAACAAGGGCTTATTTGACAGCTTATTTAAAGCTGTCAAATAAGCTCAAAACTAAAAGATAAGTTCAAACAGCTAAAAAGCTCTAGGACATGGACTTGTGCACAAATTTTTGGCTTCTAAAACACATGTAAACCTGCTGATTTTTGATAGTGAAAATGGGCTTTTGAATTTTTAAAATTTTGACACTTAACAACTTGGGTGGTTTGACTTACCAAGTCAAAAGACACCAAGTGAGTTAACAGCTTGTTTTTAACACACAAAAGACACACTTTTTTAACTATAACTTAAAATCACAAGTGCTTATCTAAATAAGCACTTGTAGCTTTGTAAATTCCCACAGTTTAAAAATTGACTTAGAAAAACTTTGAAAAACAACTTTCAAACTTAAAAACTTTTAAAAACAGCCTCTAATAAGCTTAACACTTAAGCTAAATCTAACTTAATGACCCCAACCCATGCCAAATCCTGTTTTGACCCGTTTTAAGGCTTATGCCAAACACCCCTTTAATACTGCTGTTAAAACTAAAGTACACTCAAATCCTATTTTAACACTAAATCTATTAAAACTTTTTATCTACTCTTCCTTAATCTAACCTATTAAAGCTATTTTAACACTTAAACTAACAGCTTATTTATAGAAATAAGCTACTTTCTCTCCTAGCTTATTACACTAATATGACAGAATTTTAAGCTAAATAAGTACTTAAGTAATTCTAGCTACAACAACTTGAAATCATTTGAGCTATCTAAACTAACTAGTCAATTTTAAGCAGGATAAAGCATAAGGAAAACTAAGAGATAAGCTGCATGAACTAGCTAAATGTAATTGATGAAATGAAATTTAGAATTTGAAACCTGAGTTTTTAGAAGTCTCAGTCCTAGCCACTCTCTCTGAATGAGTGGCTTAAAAATGTAGACCTAATGGCTTCCAAAGCCTTTAAACCTTGAGCTTAAGCTCAATAAGCTGAATTTGAGCTTATTTCTCCTTGTTGCTTCCAATTTGAAATCAAATGAACAATTATGAACTGAAGTTGACTAAAACAGTATTAAAAAGATTCTTATAACTTTTGGACAACTTGAGAACTTAAGAAAACATAATAAGCTAAAATGAGCTTATCACAAGCTTAATTGATAAAAACAGCTTATTTCATGGTTATTTGGACATAAACTAAACTCTCTTGTGATAGACACCAAAAAGTCTTAATCCCAAGCGCACCATGGTCCATGTGCTACATTTAAAATGATCACAGCCATTGATTCGGCAAAGTTGTGGGAAAAGTGGAGATTTGCCACCATGGCATGTCCCTTTTTTGTGTGTGGAACGATAGTGAAGGAGGGGGGAGGTTTGTCCATGGGGTGGTTTGGGTTGCAGGGTAAAAGAGAGGAAGAAATCCCGTGAGTTGGTTGGGATTTGAAAAGGGCGGGAAAATGAGGTTTATAAAGGTTGGGGGTGACAGGGGATTAGTTTAGGGGAGTTGTCACTTTTGGTCCCTCAAGATATATGGTGTTTGCACTTTTCGGACCTTGGGGTGTTAAAGGGATTTGTGGGATTTGGCAAAACAACCCCCCAAGGGTTATAAGACCCTTTGCACCGTACGTCCTTGATAGTTATAACTTAGGGGACTTGGCAGTTTCACCCCTTGTAGTTAAACTTTGAGAAATTGGCAGTTTGGGCCCTTCTCTTCATTTCTCTTGTTTTCTTCTTTAAATAAGTTTAGGGTTTTAACAAATTTAGCCCTCAAACTTATTTTTCTTGACTTTTGGCTTCGGGGTTGACTTGGGTTGACTTTTGTTGACTTTTTCAGGCTTTTTGTTTGACTGGATTTTGTCTTTTTTCTGCTTTTCCATTCCGTGTCCGGTTTTGTCGTTTTGGCTTCGTTTTTCGTCCTTTTCTTAGTTATCCGTTCCTGCACAACACAATTAGCAAAACAAGCGTATATTTGGCATTTTAAGTCCATTTTTGGTTATTTTAGCTTGTTTTTAAAGGTAAAAGGTATGTGTAATTAAACACATACCAATGCCGCCATAATTGCCAATAGCATTACTAGTAATGTGTTCGAATCTAGAATTACCCCAAATAAACTTAGCATCCATAGACGAAATATCCTCCATCTTAGTTTCTTGGAGAGATAAAAAATTCACCTTATATTTACCGACTAACTCCCTAGTCTAATCTTTTTTGGCCTTGGACCCGAGGCCTTGAACATTAAGAGATAAATAATTCATTGGATCACATCGCGAGCTCCTTGTGAACCAATGATCTTCTCCATATCTTTCATATAACCACCCATATCATAGCCCATAGCTTGTCCAACTTTAACCATGTCCGGTCAAGAACCTCCTATATCGAACCTCCTTTTTTTCATAACATTCCATTATAACCAGAAATTACATCAACGGAAGCTGGGGGGGGGGGCTTTGGACAGTGTCCTGTTGACATTTCCTCTATAATTCGTGAGCAAAAACTTCTGAGTGTCTTGGATGAACCTAGAGACTTTATCTTTAAGCACTTGGTCATCTGCTTTGGGATACTCTTCAACCGGAGTGAAACCAGGAGGAAAAGGAATGGTATTATCCGAATCAATATTTGACGAACCAACATGTTTTTTATTAAGTAGCGGAAGAGATGCAACCTCATCATTTTGAGGTTGATTCTGACTTTGCTCCTTATCCAGATTATCATTATTCTCTCCAAAGTAGGTATCGGAAACAGCTTCACCATCGCTTTCAATATCCGAATTAGCGTTTTTAATTTCACCTCCAAAGGCCTCATCAGCATCTTTAGTGGATTCTTCACATGAACAAGATTTAGACTCATTGTCAACTTTGAAAGTCGGGGACCACATAAACAATTCCTTAGCTCTAATCACGAAAATTCTTCCTTTGATGATAATCTTAAACTTCTCAAGGATGTTGTCCTCCTGTTTTGTCTTAATGCAAATACGTTTACGAGCAAACAATTCATCTTTACTTTCTTCAATCTCCATAACATCACCCCATTTAGAGCCAATCTTATCGAAAGTAGCACGCGACCAGGCATGAATAGGAACACCCTCTATGTCAACCCAAACTATACGCTCTCTAGAAACAAAATCTGCCTGTGCATTACCCAAAATATTAAACCAAGATGCAACACCAGCATGTTGCAAAAAATTTTCTTTAGATTTAATAGATTCCAATTCTATCATCACCCATAAACCACCTAAATACGATAGGTTCACATTATTAAAACCCTCATTTGAAAGTAAGACATACATATTAGGGATACATGATGCATTCTTAGCTTCTCCTAAAATAAATAAGTCGAGATTACGGTCGACTACACACGAATCATCCATCACCAATGCAGGAGAGGAATTGATGACAGGAGGCCTATTACGAGTAACTATATTCACATATGAGCCACCATTTTCCTGAGACTTAGGTTGCCTAAACCCAGGTGCAGCATCATTAAATCCCACAAAGACTTTTTGAATCGGAGCAGCATTAGGTCTTTCATATTGCACAGGGTTCGCAAATAAGTGAAATCGGCCAATCCAAATCGTATTGAGGTTCTCAATTAAGCGATCTAAATTATTTACCTGAATGAAACGCACAAAAGCGAATTTTTTCCCTGACTTAGATTTCTTGTTAGGCATAAAAACATCCACCACGGTACCATATACTTTGCACGCCTTCCAGAGATCCCTGGTGTTGCAATCATCAGGGAAATTAGAAACATATACCGATTTGGAGACCTTGGAGGTTTGATCAAATTTGGATTGAAGAGAGTTCTGGTATCGATGCCCCATGAATGCAGCGGGAAGATTGGAAATTTTTATAAAATAAAAAGTATATAATTTATAAAAATATTTATACTTCGAAAAAATATTTATAAAAAAATATTCGAAAAAAATATATGTACATCGAAATTTTTTATAAAAGTTTTATACTTCGAAAAAAAAATATTTTTTAAAATTTTTTATAAAATAAAAATTTTATACTGTGAAAAAATAGTATTTTTATACTTCTAAATAAAAATTTTATACTTCGAAAAAAAAGGATTTTTATACCTAGGATGCATCCATACGCTCCCTACAAATCAAATCATATATGGCCAAGTGCATAATAGAGCACACAAAAAAAGGATTTTTAAAAAATATTTACCATATTTTATTTTTAAAATTTTATACGTCGAAAAAAAATATTTATACTTCGAAAAAAATAATTTTTATAAAATAAAAAATTTATACTTCGAAAAAAATATTTTTTCTTAAAATTTTTTTATAAAATAAAAAATTTATAAATATTTTTTTCGAAATCCTTTTTTTTCGAAGTATAAAAATTTTATTTCGAAGTATAAAAATACTTTTTATTCGAAGTATAAAATAAAATACTTTTTTTTCACAGTATATAATTTTTATTTTAAAAAAATATTTTTTTCGACGTATAAATATTTTTTTTGAAGTATAAAACTTTTATAAAAATTTTCGAAGTATAAATATTTTTTTCGAATATTTTTTTATAAATATTTTTTTCGAAGTATAAATATTTTTATAAATTATATACTTTTTATTTTATAAAATTTTTAAAAATATATATTATAAATGGGGCAAAAAAACAAGGACAAAAATACCCTCACACGTGACGCACGTGGATGGGGTTAACGGAACTTAACTAAAAAAAATAACGATCGTTAGAGAAAGGGATGGATGGTGTTACATAGTTTGTTTTTAAGAATTAACGAGGCAAAAAAAAAGATCAGGGACGACCATAGGGATTTGGCCTAAACCACAGGGACGAACCGTGTAATTTGCTCATATAATTATTAGTTGTACTTGTAGTCTTTACCATGTAATATCATAGTTACATATCATCAAACATCGTTAAATTATTACATATCAATATATTGAACTAAAATTATTACATATAACAAAAAACAGGATTGCTTTTGCCAAACTCTTTTTTGCTTCCGCTACATCCAATGAGGGTGAAATGAACAGTAAAACGCATAGTAACTAACAGTCGTTAGTAAGTAACGACCGTTAATTCTTTTTAAAGAAAACTTTAATATTAAAAAAAATACTCCAACACAAATTTTAAGCAGTTGGCCCTTCATGTTAATGGTCTATTGCTAAGTTAGTCTACCCGTCGCGAAGCGTGAGTATTACAGCTCGTTTTAAAACAAATTTGTATTTTGTGTAAACCAAGTGCGTTTACGGAACTTATAACCAAATTAAAATATATTTCAATGTAAGATCAGCACGCATATTGATCACCAACGTCCCACACAGTGTATACCTATAGGTCCTAACAGACAACATCTACTTACATAAGCTTGATCAGTAGATAAGAAGGATCCAACAAAAATAGGAAATTTTGATTGTTCAGAGGATTATTGGTTTTGTTAATTATAAGTATATATACATTTAGCATTGCCACCTATGGGTGGCAATTGAGTCGTGTTCGTGTTGATTTGTTTGGGTTCGCAGGGGAGTGGAAAGAAGGGTGGGTAGTAGGGGGGTTTGTGGTGTGTTAGGTATAATGTGTTGGAGGTTTTAGTGGTTGAGGGGGGGGGATGTGAGGGGGAGGGGGGTGTGGGATGTTTTTGTGTGTTTGAGGTGGGGTTATTGTGTGGGTGAGGAAATGTTGGGGTTTTTTTGGGGTAGAGGGGTGTAAGGGGTATAAGAGGGAGTGGGTGGGGGGTTAGGGGGCAAAAGTGGAAATCTTGATGGGTTGGTAAGTTTATAGATGGGTGAGTAAATGGGGGGGAGATGAATTTGGGTGGGGTGTCTGGGGTTAATGGTGTGTGGTGGGTGTGTTGGTTGGGAGGGTTGGGTGTGTTGAGTGGTATTGGGGGAAGACGGGGGGGGAGTGGGGTTTTGAAATGATACCACTTGTTGGACGATTACGACAACAAACCGAAGCTCGATCGCGGAACGCTAGATCGCGGTATGTATCGAGCACAAGTAGCACCTTCAAACGACACCCTTTGAAGAATAAATAAACGAGAAGAACGAAACACTACAAGTTGAACCGAACGATTATATTGTATTACCACAAAACCTCGAACTCGGTTACAAAGGAAAGAATAGAAGAATGCGTGTGTGTTTTGAGCATCACCCCCTCACCTTCTTTTATAGGGTGAGGGGGTTGGATCCCTAGTCTACACCAACTAGGACTGGGCTTTGGTTCCAGCCCACTCAAACAAACATTCCTAAACAACTATAAGAAAACATGCTAATAAAAGGAAGGATTAGAATCCTCTAAAGTTGAGTCAAACATGATACATCATGTTCACCAATCACAAATTAGTTAATTGTATAAAAAATTTTCTTTTAATAAAAATCATGGGCCCACTTATTTATTTTCACTCACAATAAACTTAACATGATCAATCATGTTTGACCATAACTTTAGAGGATCCTTTTCCATATACATTTAGCATTGCCACCTATGGGTGGCAATTGAGTCGTGTTCGTGTTGATTTGTTTGGGTTCGCGGGTTGGCGGGTTATTATAACCTTCACCCAAACACGACCCATTTATTAATCGTGTCAAAAAACTCAACCCTAACCCAGACCAGCATAATACGTGTAACCCGTTTATGACCCGTTTAACCTATTTAAGTAAATAGGTCAAGTGGTGAGTAAAGTTGGTGGTTTGTCGATTTAACTAATTTAAATGCAAAAAAAATGATATAAGGATGTAAAAAATGATAAACATAGCATACAAATAGTTATGCGACAATTTTTATGATATATAAGTTATAATCGTAATTCACTCCTATTAACTACATAACAAAATACATCTAATCTAAATCCAACATAAAATTCAAGTTATATATATTTTATTTTTAGAGGAGTAAATTGCATAAATCGTCCTTAAAGTTTGGTCAAATTGCATGTTTCATCCCAAACGTTACGAAAGTGCAAGGATCGTCCCAGTGAGAAACCTTTGGTGCAAGTATCGTCCCTGCAGGGACGATACTTGCACCAAAGGTTTGCCCAAAGGTTTCCCCACAGGGACGATACTTGCACCAAATGTTTCCCACATGGACGTCTTTGCACATTCGTAACGTTTGGGACGAAACATGCAATTTGGCCAAACTTTAAGGATGATTTATGCAATTTACTCTTTTTAGAGGCTTGTATATACTTAAACGGGTTAACATGATGACCTGTTTAATACTTACTCAACCCAAACACGACCCATTTATTATACGGGTTGACCTGTTTTTGACCAAAACATGTTTATCCTCAACCAAAATATGTTTAACTTCGTGTCGGGTTCGTGTCATTGATCGTGTCGTGTCGGAAATTGCCACCCCTAGTACCACCTAGGAATGGTGAATTTTTTCACGAAATCCAACACATAATTTACGGAAACAGTCCTTGAGGTTATCGGTCCACCGCAAAGTTAGTCCTTATTGACTAAGTTTGCAACGGAACGCTAACCAAAGGACTATTTCCGTAAAAAAAATTCAGAACTCCGACACATAATTTACGGATCCAGTCCTTGAGGTTATCGGTCCATTGCAAAATTAGTCCTTAATAACTAACTTTGCAACGGAATGCTAACCAAATGATTATTTTTGTAAAATTTCCAGAAACAATTTACGAAATTAGTCATTGGGATTATCGACCCCTTGCACAGTTAGTCCTTAATAACTAACTTACTATACGGAAATAGTACTTGGGTTATCGTTCCGTTGCAAAGTTCTTTAACGTAAAACATCGCGCTCTACAAAACTTGTAAAATTGATGAAGTGCTTGTAAAATTGATGGAAGTGTCAAGTTGAATATGAACCTCGATATAGAGCTATCACTAGAACCAACTTTTTAGAACGCAAGATCTTTACATTTTATTGTGAGTAAATTGCAAAAATCGTCCTTAAAGTTTTGTCAAATTGCATGTTTCGTCCCAAATAGTTTGAAAGTGCATAGATAGTCCCAAAATCAAATTATTTTGCAAAAAATCGTCCCTGGAGCATGCAATTTGGCAAAACCTTAGGGACGAAACATGCAATTTGGCAAAAGCCTTAGGGACGAAACATGCAATTTGACAAAACCTTAGGGACGAAACATGCAATTTGGCAAAACCTTAGGGACGATTTTTGCAATTTACTCTTTTATTGTTTATAAACTATTGAATACGATTACTGTGAATATTTAACAATTTAAGCTGTTTTATTTCTTAATGAAAAGATGAAAATGGAAGTCACTGAATCTCTTTTGCTTTGATGACATGACCTCTCACCACCACAAACTATTTTCCGCTTTGTCAAATATTTTTTAGTATTGTTGCAGTTCTTTTTATTGTGTATATATAGTTTATAGTTTTAGGGTGGAATTGCTTTATACTCCCAAGTCTTTTCGATAGTAAAATTATCACTTTCTACTTATAGTGTATGGTATTACGAGAATCACCTATTATTGGGAATGCTTAGAACAATACCCATCATATTATATACGAGTATATAGTTTTCCAGCCTTTTTTTTTCTCCATATTTATAAAAGTTATTACGGAATATTGCTTTTTGAGGGTAGAGAAATTGAATGTCCCAGAAATAGTGTACATAATACCTTGTATAAAGTCTACTTTGCCTGAATTAGTTAGTTTCGTACAGGTCAAGTCGCCTATGAAATATATGCTCCGTAACTCTCAAGCACAGAATTATTGGAGTATAGATCACTTTTAAGATGAAATAATGAAACATGCATAAGAATAAATAGAAATTGTGTAATATACTTTTGTATCCTTAAAGTTAAACTTCGTAAAATTGTGATGTCACGTTTTACCTTTTAATTTTTACAAAGACGTTACACTGTCTCATGAGACGAAATTGGTTGATCTTCTCATATTGCTACACTAAGTGTGATTGTATGTTTTAAATGTTTGATTTTGATTTCAGCGGGTTTACTTTCAATTGTAAGAGTAACGGTTGGATTTTCACCTATCTAATGCTACTGTACTTGTGTGTCGATGTTTGCCTTCAATTGGTTAAGTGGTTTATTGAGCTTGGATGACGGTGGGCCTCTTTACATTACTTCTTTTTTTGAACGGCCGATAATATATTTAAAAAAAGAGTCTAGCAGGGAGCTAGAAACTTAAAACCTAAGTTGACTCAGCCGATTGAATCGGTATGGAGACCCGATCAGATGTGATGGGTTTTTGCATGTTTTAGAACCAGATTGAACCGTCAGTTTTTTATTAACCCGGTTTGATAGACCCAACAGGTTATGACTTCTTTATCAAAGGGGCAATTTCATATCTTACATTATTTTAAGTTTAATTGACAAGTTGAAGTGATGATAACTAATATTAGTTAAAAAATTTAAAGATCAATAAATTAAAGTTAAATGTAACTGAAACACCAACTAATATAGTCTATTATAGCTTGGAATCATAAGTTGATTGTTTTTTAAATATTTGCTATAAATTTATAGATACAAAACTTAAAAACTAAAGCATATCAGTAAAGAATGAATCTCTTTCATGTGTTCAATTAAACGTACGAATAATGTCAGGTAAATCATGGATTTTACAACACTACATATTAAATATAAGGAAAAGATCAATATACATACATATAAAATTGGTTAGACCCATCGGTTCAATCGGCTGAATCGACGACCTGATAAACCAGCTACTAAATCGGGTTTTAAAATTGTTGGTGCAACATCAGCTAAGTCTCCTTTATGTTTTGACGATGACAAATAAACGCTGAGGACACATAAAATCACACACAATAGCCAAAAACCGAGCCAAACCAAATCAGGTGTTGGCGCACCAACAATGCGTCAGGTTCTTATTAGAATCGGCTCGAATTTCGAAAGTCGGTTTTCCTCTTACCCGAACAATGTGGATCTTTCATTACATGTATGTATATGATAATTGAGCTATTAGGTAATCTTGCAACGAGGTTCGGACTCAGAGAGATGCCAAAAACAAGCCCTTTCGGTTTTGAAAAACGTCAACTCAAAATCTTTACTAAATGGCTCTAGCTAAGGCCAAAACACTTTTATCCAACCTAAGGCATTCATACTTTCAATATACCATCAAACGAAAGTATTCACATGACCATAATCCGTGCGTACGTCTTCTCTAATCACGTAACGGGTTTACTCCGTTACTGGTCAAATTCAATCAAATGCCACTTTGTGTAAATGCATCTTTTCCCTTTATGGAAAGTGATTACTTATGATGCAAAGCACTTATCTTGTTTGCATTATGGTGATTAACGATTATCCTAATTATTGCTTAATCATAGATTATGGTATTTAATTATTTGATTTTCGGATATTAGAAGTTAAAAATCCTTTGTACATTTTCACTTCCCAACAAACAAAATGTTTTACACACTCCCACATAAACATTCTTGTCCCCTACATTCTTTACACAATTTTATTTATTCCACATCCCATTACATTTCCTTACATATACTCCCAATCATTATAATGTCACAAACATCATAAACATTATACCACTTAAACTTTTCAACACATTAAACTTCATCTTCTTTCGCACTTAGATATCAATCCATAACCATTTCTCGTCATTATTTCATAACACACTTCCTTACTAGGCTTGATTTTGAATGTGCTAACTCACACCTCTTACACACTTGCTTATCTTACACTCAACCCTCTCACAACCCTCAACATCCACATTCAAACAATACTTGTTTATTCAAGTTTGTCCCATTCATCTCTAACATAGGGTCATATATGTCACATCCCAACTCACTTTACACTTACTCACTCACTCACTCACTCACTCACCTAGCTAACTCAAAAATAAACAATTTGAATTTGAAATTCAAATTCTCCCTCTCACAACATCAACCCTTCTTCTTAAAGTTTGGTTAAGCAAACTCATGACAACTCACAACTCTCTCACAACTTTTACACAATCATGGTTTGTGTCATAACTTTGCTTCTCACACATTCAATCCTCTCACATAACATTTGAATTTGAATTTCAAATGTTTCCCTACTCATGCTTTTACAACACACAACACCACTTTTACGCTCAACCTTCTTACAACTTTAATTTAAGATTTAAACTTTAAATTTGGGAAGCATTCTATTATCCAACTTTGGGGAATACTCAAGGATAATCTCATTTATCCATTGGTTCTCATCTTTCTCTTTGAAAATGGTCAAACACCCCATAATATCTTTTTAACACTTCACATAATGTTTTTTATTAAATGGATATTTAAGCTGGTTGACCTTATAAAAGTTTTTTTGTGTTAGAATGAACGTCGAAAGGTCAAAGCGTGAAGTTCACTTGGGGGGGTAGGGTAGCAAGCCGAGAAGTTATAAACCAAACCGGGATCAAGACCTGATCCTGACGCGACAACACGCCAACCTCTTATCAAAATCTTAATCTTTGGTGTAGTCTATAAATATACCCTCTTGGATAGTGTATTCCTCACCTCTTGCCATTCATTCTTTCTTTATTATTTATTCTCTTTAATATCTCTAAGTCCAATACACTTCTTGTGTTCTAATCTCTTCCTTTATCACCTTCTTGAAAGAACACATCTCCGCAAGGATAGGTTAGACGTGGTTCAAACTGATAACCAAATTCATTTGTTTACGGGTGTAATAAGACTTGTACCTTTATGGTCAAGCCAAGATCGGGTGAAGGTCTTTGGGTAATGATACTTCCAAGGGGAAGTTCTTTGTGGTCCTAGTACTTAAATCGAATCACGACTTCTTGTGCGTAGGTTTCAAGGGCGGAATAACGTAGGGATTAGCTCTTCTTTGCGAGTGCTCATCATTGTGCATATCGGTAGAGTGAAGTTGCATACGATTTATAATCTAGCATAAGGATTATAATATAGTAATAATATAGGTTTTGTGGATTCACAACTGGACGTATGGATGGTCTAACCCTACAAGCCCTCTACGGTTCTACAATTGGTATAAGAGCGTGATACTCAAGTATCCAAGCGTTAAAACCTTCCTGAGAAGTCGTTTCAAGGTGAAAACTTCTTTTTCAAAAATTTGAAATCCAAAAGTCGATTTTTGGAAAATTTGACTATTAGATCTATGACTCAAGAAAACTATGTCGAGGAGTGTTCTATGAAAAGACCACCTTTGCTGGAACCCAAGGGTTTTTCTTTGGAAAACCCACTTTGAGACTTATGTTAAGTTCAAAGATATTTACTTATGGGAAATAATTGAGGATGGTGACTTTGTTTTCATGATGAGTGATCCAGAAAAAAAAGTTGCATGTGGAAAACCCTTCTCGGATTTAAAAGATGATGAGAAAACAAAAAGATGGTAAAAATAATGAAGCCAAGATGACTCTTTACAACGCCTTGCCGCGCAAAGAGTATGAATGAGTGTTCATGTGTAAAACTCTAAGGACATTTGGGATACATTCATTATTACTCATCAAGGTAACTCACAAGTAAAGGATTATAAGATTTACCTTCTCATCCAACAATATGAAATGTTTTCAATCTCGAGTGAAGAAACTATTGACAACGAGTTCACACGATTTAATATTATCGTTACTAGTCTCAAATCATTAAATCAAGATTATTTTAACAAGAACCATCTGAGGAAGTTTCTTTGTGCACTCCATTTGAAGTGGCGGCCCAAGGTTAAAGCTATGTAAGAAGCCAAAGACTTGACGACACTTCCTCTTGATGTGGCAGATTGCAATACGAAGTCTTACAATCCTCCTACCTAATCGTTGCAGTGTAGTACATGCAAGACTCGGGGGGATTGATCGTTCTCTATGAGAATAGTGAGGTAGGTTTGAATTGTACGTTACTAAGATCTAAAGGTTGAGCGAAGAGTATTTTTGTATTTTTACGTTTTTTAGAAAGCAAGTAAAATCAATATGTTGAGAGAGGTGGTTTTTTAAACTAAACTAAAAATAATCTAAATTAAAACTAATTATGTAGGAAAAGTAAATTTAGCGGGAACTCTTATAGGTAAACAAACGTGCTCACTTAATCATGTACTCCTCCCTAGTTGATTCCTCTAACCCGTTAATCATCACCCTCGTTAGTGTAATTTGTAAGTATTCCCTAATTTAATTGCGAATTTATCAGAAACGCATCTACGTGATCACCTAAGTAGACACCTCCTGATAACGCTTTTCCCACCTAATAGTTAAACCACGCACATTAAATGCTTATATATCTATCTTCCAAAATTTGAGGGTTTTATTTAGTTCTAACCACGTTTCACTAGACGTCTATGCTAATGTAATATCTTATAGCTAGTTTTCTAATGCTTAACGTGCACACTACTAACAAGAAGCAACAAATTAGAGTTCACATCTATGTTTCATGCAATAATAAGCGAACACATATAAATTTAGCCTAACATGTTAGCTAGAAGAAAAGAAAAGCAATTAATCATCAAACACAAAGACATATTTAAATGATTAAAGATTGGATTACTTATCTTCAAACCAACATGTGAGTATATAAGTACAAGGGGCATAAAAAGCCCTAAAAATCATTTATAATGGTTACACTTGTTATAACTCTAAAGTTTCACACACGAATTATGAAAATAAAGGGGTTGTATATATAGGATTTGGGCTCTGACGGCTTTACTAGGGTTTTGTGACGCCATCACCCCGTCGAATCTTCTTAGGGTTTCTTTAACCGACATATGCTGACGCCGTCAGAGATGCTTGTGACGTCATCACCTTGAATGTGTGACGCCGACATGACCTTCTTGTGACGCCGTCTCCACACGCTGAAGCGTTGCAAAACTTGTCCAAAACTTCACTTTCTAGGCACATTGGGTGACGCCGCCAGGAAGGTGGTTATGAGGCTGAAAAGTTGTGTTTTTGCCTGGTTTCTTCCCGAATCGACCCCAAGTCACGTGTATTCCGTCCAAGTGCTTCCCAAAATGCTAATTACACAAAAAGAAAGGATTTAGTGCAATAATAGAGCTTATATGTATGATTTTAAGGGTTAAATGATCTCGAAAAAGTGTATAAAAGACACCTCATCAAATATCCCTACACCTGTGATTTGCTTGTCCTTAAGCAAATGAGCTTTTTTACGTAATAAATAGCAAATCCTGGGGCATTTAACTTACTAAGTAAAGATAATTTATGGCACAACCAGATCAACCTTGTAATAAAAGCATAAAAAATAAATACTAGCACCTCACATAAGTGTTTGAATTCTCTTTTTCAATCGGGTGTATAATGAATTATAACAATATTGGAAACGAAAAAATAACACTCACTACCTGGCATAGCATATAGATTACCATAAGCTTGATAAAGGATCAAACCTCCACCACTTTGGCTTAAGCACCTAGGAAATACTATCTAAGAGGTCTTTACAAGGGTTGTAACGTTAGATGTAGGGTATGGAAAACAAGATAAAGGATAATGGGGGATATTTTACTGGTGGCAACTCAATTATTCACAAGATCACATGTAAAAAGGTGTTGTTAAGCCAAGACTCAACAAAACTCTAACAATCATACAAAACTCTACATCAAACTCTTTCTTGACTCATTAGCAGGATGACAGTCCGTATATTCTAACATATTTTTTTCTTGTTTCATTTTTTATATTTTTCTTCATTTTTTTCTTTTCTTTTTTTCTCTTTTTTATATATACTTTTGCTCTGCCATCATTAATCTGCTAAAAATGAAATAAATCTACATGACTAGTGATTTATATTGACATCCCTACACTTGAGTTTTTAACTTACTCAATAATAAACTAACTAATGACCCGAATTAGAAGGATCGATAAACATGGAGTACATTAAGCACGTATGGAGGTAATAAATTTGACTTTCTTCCCATTTCTCCATAAAATTAAAAACTACCATGATTCCCAATAGTCTCAAAACTGTATACACTAACAAATGACTCAACTTAGCAACTATGTAATCAAGCAAACAATTAACTAGGGTTAAACAATTGTGTTCACAATAATGTACTAAAAATGAGTACATACAAGTGGGGCTAATGCGATTTGGGTGTAACATTTTAGTAAGGTGTATAGAATGCTCCACAATAATAATCTAAAATCCACCAGAAAATTACGAGAATCGCAAAAAGGATAGGCTTAGGGGGTGTACTAGGGGTATCTTGCACTAAGAATGAGTGCATAGCAAGGGTGTGGGGCAGCTATATGACCAATGAGATCACCATAACTATAACAAACGCAGACTAAAAACAAGGGTTATCCTAATGTCTCTTATCACTTAGTAAATCCTAATCACACAAATGTGATCTCACTAGCCCTCTCGAGATGCATCACTAAAGCAAGTTCTAGAATCTAATATACTACCAATACACTCTTATAAGCATTAAGATGAATGCTTTTATATTCTCAAAGATCTAGGGGTGAACCTTATATTTTTGGGGTAGAATTTTTTAGTGGTAGGATTTTTGTGCTAGTCATATAACTCCTATCCATGAGACGCTTCTAATACTACAGTTTCACCAATATATGCCATAATGGTTTCTAAATTTTGGTCAAACTTACTGTCCTAAACTATGTTTCGGTATATTACACATCATTTTAAGGAGAAATCAAATGCAAATGAAAAGATAGTTTCTAAGGCTTTCATTACCCTCCCTATACTTAAATTAAACATTGTCCTCAATGTTCTAAAAGTACCCGAATAACGAGAAAGGAAAAATAAATGAAAGACGAAAGAAACTAGTAATCCCCTGGTTTGCTCAATATCAAAGAAGAAACGAGATAAACTGCCTAAATCTTCATCCAAGAATCGTCCAAGTGAAAATCCTAAGAGCTTTCGGACTCTCCTTATCTAATATAACTTGAAAATTAAAGGCAACAACTATACCCGGATAAAATTGACGATAAACAATATACAACCCGTTATAATCATAAACTAAAATCCTAATAAAACAACAAAGATAGAATATTTGTACTAATGTAATCGTGGCTTTTCACAAAAATCTGGAAAATAAAAAATTCTATAAATTTAACAAAAAATAAATTAGAAAAACGTAGATTTTTCCTCTGCTACATGTCTGACGTTGTCAGAAATTAATCCTGACGCCGTCAGTTTCACCTGACAAGTTTTACATTTTTGTTTTTTAGAAAAATTTCTGCAAAAATATCCTATTAGTTAATTCCTGGAAAATTACTACATAAACCACGAAAACAGTTAGTACAAATATATGGCTCACACAAAAAAACAAAACATAAAATGTGAATTAACTCTAAATTATCTATTTTACATGTTTAAAATGGTTCTTAGTAACCGGATATTTTCTCCCTACACTTATTTAATGCAAAATACATTTGAATGTAATTAAGACGAGGTTAAAAACAAATAAAACATGATCACATAGCATTCATACATATAATAACAAATAATAAAAATTAAAGCACATGACACTCCTAAAATGCATAAAATTTAAAACATTGGGTTGCCTCCCAATAAGTGCTTTTCTTTATTAATGAGTCTTGTAGCTAGACTCGACGTCACACTCCTTATGTGACTCCTTCACTCGTCACACTACCATCCTCTTTTTCTAACTCATGATCATAAATAAAGAAGTTGTTCCCTACAAGGTTCTTATCATCAAACACCTTACTTCTTTATTTACTAAACTCTATTTCACCATCTTTACAATTTTCAATTCTTTCTTCCCATTCCAAAATTCTCCTATTTACATAATTAGTAGGGATCATGGGGTCTAGGTCATTCTTTTTTCATTCCTTGACTTTCCTAGGAATTCTTAAAGTCCTAATGAACCTAACCTTAATTATGCCCCCTCTAAGGGTCATTGATCCTTTACAACATTTAGTTTCTGCCCTAGTCGTGGTTAGAAACGGTGTTCCTAAAATGAGAGGCATGTAATCATCTTCCTTTATATCTAAGATCACGAAGTCTACATGTTACACAAAACCTGCTACATCTACCAACACATCTTCTGCTATTCCTATGGGGTACACATAAGAGTGGTTAGCTAGTGAAAGTCTAATGTTGGTCTCTACAGGCTTCTTACTAGTCAACTTATTATAGATGGTTAAGGGCATGATATTCACATCCGATCCTTGATCGGCTAAGGCATTCATGTATTTTAACTTTCCTATACTACATGCTATCATAAAAATGTCTTCTCCTTATTTCTTCCTAGCTAACTTCTTTTTAAGAATTGCGTCATACATGGGCTCTATGGGTAACGACTTAGGTTTCGCTATCTATTTTTCCCTAAGCGTGTTGTTAGTAGAGCATCATTGTATTTGTGATTATTTACAATATCCTTGATTGTTTTCTTATTGATCTCATGCTTAAGGTAGTACCCTATCAGTTGTAATATAGGCATTTCCATTAGTCTATCTGCGTATTTTCCCCATCTAGTTGGGTCTTCATTCCCGATCCTATCTAACTCATCATCATCTACATCTTCCTCAATTTCTTTCTCTTCCAACACTTGACTTGTTCCACTACCTTTATATCAATAATTTTGTCACATTCTTTACCCTTATCACCCTCCATTCTAACAAGGGAGACGCCGTTAACGTATTTAGTGACATGTTTACTAACTTCCTCCCTAATTAACACTTTCTCCGAAGCCTTCCTTTTTGTATATTCATTTTTAAATACTAAACATCTCTGTCATTCTTTCATTGATCTCCTCCCTTTGCCTATATATAGCTTTTTTGAACATTTTCTTTTGGTGTGTGCCGCCATATAACTTTACACTCAAACCTCGAAGCTAGGCTCGAGTGTCCGTTGTTGGAGTTCTAGGTAAGCACATTTTTTAAAATTGAAGGAATTTTACCTTAGTGGTTCGGAGAATCTTTATGCATATTGGTTTGAAGAAACCACGCTAGCTTATGCTTGAGGGAGTTGTGTTGGATTCGTTCTTGGTGTTGTTTTTTGCCCTTTTAGCAAGTAGTTAATCTGATCTACAAGCTCAAAGAGTCCTCAGTCGGATATACTCGGAACATCTTAAGGCAAATAGATTTCCTTGACTAGTTTTGTGAGGTCTCTTGGGTTATTCTAACTTTTGTTGTCATAGAGGGCGAGGTCCTCAATGATTTCCCAAGATTCTTCGGCACTCTTTTCATGAAGCTTGTCATCGACAACGTGGTCAATTTCGCGCTTAATAGGATAAGAGACATGATCATAGAAAATTTGGATTCAGTGCCAAAGATTGATGCCATGATGAGGGACTTTTTAAAGTAATTCCTTAAAACAAGTCCATGCTTCGGAAAGAGATTCACCTTGATATTGTTGGAACATCAAGATGTCATTTATGAGTTTGTTAGTTCTCATTGGCGGGACAAATTGAGCAAGGAAACGGGTAGTGAGATCCTCCCAAGTGGAGATGGATCTCGCGGGTAAACGTTCAAGACAATTGTAAGCTTAATCACGAAGGGAAAATTGAAATAAATGCAGGCGCGTCCTTTCCCTATTAGCACCATTAAGGTCCAGTAAGTCCACTAGTTTTAGAAAATCCTTAAGGTGTTAGTTTGGGTCTTCGAACTGGAGTCCGTAGAATGCACATCCGTTTTGCACCAACTGGATGGTGTCGGATCACAGAGATGTCACATTGTCTCCTTCGGGGAGCTCAATTGTGTTTCGATAGCCCTCGTGGCTAGTTCGGGAATAATCTCGTATAGTACGGGATTGGTTTTCGTCTCCCATGATGGTTAACGAAAGGAAAGGTTACAAAACAAAAGGAACGAAGAAATGATAGACTAAAAGGAAGCTAACCTAAAAAAATCTCACTTGATAGGAATATAGTGAGTAGACCTAAGCTAGATATAATCCAAAACCTAGACTATTCCCTGGCACTGACGCCAAAAACTTGATGCAGTAGATTGCAACACCAAAGTTTTACAATCCTACTAGGCAGAATACCTAATCGTTGCAGTGTAGTATAGGCAAGACTCGAGGGATTGATCATTTTATAGGGGAATAGTGAGGTAGGTTCGATTTGTACGTTACTAAGAACTAAAGGTCAAAAGAAGAGTATTTTTGTATTTTTACGTTTTTTAGAAAGCAAGTAAAATCAATATGTTGAGAGAGGTGTTTTTTTAAACTAAACTAAAACTAATCTAAATCTAAACTAATTATGCAGGAAAAGTAAAATTGGCGGGAACTCTTATATGTAAACAAACGTGCACACTTAATCATGCACTACTCTTTAGTTGAATCCTCTAACCCGTTACCTGTCACCCTCGATAGTGTAATGTGTAAGTATTCCCTAATTCAATTGTGAATTGGTCAGAAATGCATCTACGTGATCACCTAAGCAAACAGCTCCTGAGAACGCTTTTCCTACCCAACAGTTAAACCACACACATTAAATACTTAATTAGTTATCTTCCTAAATGTGAGGGTTTCATTTAGTTCTAATCATATTTCACTAAACTTTTATGCTAATGTAATATCTTATAGCTAGTTTTCAAATGCTTAACGTGCACACCACTAACAAGAAGCAACAAATTAGAGTTCACATCTAAGTTTCATACAATCATAAGCAAACACATATAAAATTAGCCTAACATGTTAACTCAAAGAAAAGAAAATCAATTAATCATCAAACACATAGACATATTTGAGTGATTAGAGATTGGATTACTTATCTTCAAACCAACATCTGAGTATATAAGCATAAGGGGCATAAAAAGCCTTAAAAGTCATCTATAATGGCTGCACTATATCTCTCCAAAGTTTCACACACGAATTATGAAAATAAAGGGTTTGTATATATAGGATTTGGGCTCTGACGACATCACTAGGGTTTTGTAACGCCGTCACCCGTCGAATCTTCTTAGGGTTTCTTTAACCGATATATGCTAACGCCATTAGAGATACTTGTGACGCCGTCATCTTGAATGTATGACGCCATAACCTTGAATGTGTAATGCCATCATGACCTTCTTGTGATGCCATCTCCACACACTGAAGCGTTACAAAACTTCACTGTCTTGGCACATTGGGTGACGCCGTCAGGAAGGTGGTCGCGAGGCTGAAAGTTGTGTTTTTGGCTTGTTTATTTCCGAATCGATCCCAAGTCACGTGTATTCCATCCAATTGCCTTCCCAAATGCTAATTACACAAAAAAAAAGGATTTAGTGCAATAATAGAGCATATTTGCTTGAGTTTATGGGTGAAATGACCCCGAAAAAGTGTATGAAGTGACACCCCATCACCTCTTGATGAGCTGATCGAAAACCTTAAGGTCTATGAATGATGCGTATTTTATTTTAAAATATATTTTTAGGAAGTTTTAAATTTATAAAACTCGATCTACCTGACAACACACTAACGGGCAGAGAACCCGATCGTGGGTAGTATAGAATGGTAAATTTGAGGTCGTTCCAAGAGCTAAGTTGTAATTAGTTTTAATTTGAAATGTCACGTTTATAAAATGGTTTTTGATTTAAATTGAAAGGAATTAAAAAAATGAAATACTGAAGATAAAAAGTGTAAGAGATATCAGGAGAGAAAACGTGCTAACCTAGTTACTTCATTACTACTGTTATGAAAACGTTTTCCTGTGCAATGTTAAACTATGGTTTCATTAGTGGTTTCTAAGGTCGATAGACTTGAATAGGCATAATTAGTCTATCCTATAATTCCCGAGATTCCGACTTAGTCTAAATCGTGTAAGAGGTAGGATATCCAGGTTGCAATGATTAATCCCAACTATTCCCAAAACTGATCTGATAATCTAAACAGATTATTAACCTTGTCTGAAAGAGTTCGTGTGCTTTTTAAGTATATTGGGTGATAAGTGCGGTGACCGGTTAGTTCCTACACTAAGGGTCAGAGTCATAGATCCTATCTAGTACCCGATGTATCCCATATTGACTAGATAATCTAATAATGGGACAAGCCAGGTCTAAACCACCCGTACTACCAAAACTCAGGGTTACACGATAGTCAAGGAATATCTAACGAAACCATAATCTAACAGGAAACAAACATCATAACAATAGTAATTACATAACTAGGCCAGCACTTTAAGTGCTTAGCCGCTCTTGGTAACGAAAACACAGCAAGAAATAGAAGTAATCATAGATTGAATGCTCATAATTCTTACAGTATTCATATTTGAACGATTAAATACAAAAAGTAAGTAAAGTGTGATCTCCCTTGGACTTCAGGTGGAACTCTTTGAAGGTTGGAAGCCTTTGTCGCCTCTCCAATTGGCTGTGGAGGAAGTGATGTCGGAATAGCTTGAATGAGGCCTCTATTTACAGGTATCGAACCTGTTACGGCGTAACTAATAAAGGTGTTACACCGTAACCTTCTTACACGACATTCCATATTTAAGCAGTTGTTACGACATAACTAGATATGGTGTTACACTGTAACCTTTAAATAATTTCCATATGTACGTGATCTTCATTCCATATTTGTGGATCTTTATGGTTACGGCGTAACCATTAGTGGTGTTACGCCGTAACCCTATCTTGGGTAAGATTTCCTTCCAAATATTTGTTTACTGCGTAACTAGATATGGTGTTACGCCGTAACCTCGTCCTTGATCTTGGTACATGCTTAATTTATGTTACGGTGTAACCATTTTTGGGGTTACACCGTAACATTCTTCAAAAAATTACACTTTGAGCCCTTATTCCTTTGTTTCTTGTCACTTTCTTGCATTTCACCTAAAAACTACAAAATGATAGAAAAATCTCGTTTTCGAGTGTTAGTTAAATATTTGCAAGTAATATAGGGGGTATTTTGCCACCAAAAAATATTAAATATTTAATGTTATCAAATATCCCCCCACTTGACTTCTGTTTGCCCTCAAGTAGAACCTGTTAGAATGTTTCATAAAAAGATTTCTCGAGAATAACTTCAAGAAATGAATTTGTAAAACTCTTATGCTAGAAAACATCAAAGCCGAACACCTCACGAAAAGGGGATAAAAAGTCACTCGGCTCTTCAATAGTCTAAGTGTTTCATTTTCGAGGTGATCACTCAATTGCAATGTCATAGCATGTATTCTATCATAAGCTTAGAAAGTACACAAATCTGCACCAGTTAGAATTAAAGTCTAAATAATTCTTGAAAGCAACAAGGGTAATATGGTTTTAAAGGCTGATAAAGGGGTTAGGATAGACATGGGATACACATGTAATGATTGTTAATATAAAAACACAAAACAAATTGTCTAAAGTAATTTAAGGTTGTCATAACTGCCAATGTCCATCCATGGGTCCAAGAGTCTAGGTCTAAAAATCTGATCTTCAATAATGGGCTACTAGCTCCATTCTTCATGAGTATTGGGATGACTTGGTGTAATAATAGGCTACTAGCTCCATTTTTCATAATTTATGAGATGTCTTTGGTGCAATAATGGGCTACTAGCTCTATTTTTTATTTTGCACCATCTTTTCATTTTGTTTTAGCACATGAGTGGCTTTTTTGTTTCACCCTCTTTTCTTTATTTTCTTCATGATAAATATGCAAATGTTGTAGGAGTTTATATATTTAATGTGAAACTCTTTCAAATATATTTAAATCTAATGCTTCCTCTTAGAGTTTTTCATTCTCGATTTAAGCATATGACATTTTACACATTTCAAGATCAACTCCTTTGTTTTCTCGAGTGTAAGACACTTTTTTTATTAGAATACTAAGTTCTCTTTTCTAAACTATTTCAAGTGATATTTAATTTTTTTGTTTTTAGTGATTATCTTTAAACTCATTTTGCCCAGTTTATCATATTCATTATCTCAAACAAAATCATCTATTGATGAGTTTTCATCACTAAAGTAAGAGGATTCGGAACATACCTCACTTGATGCTTGAGCTACGAGACAACGTTTGTCTATGACCTTCTTATCATCTCTTCACCGCTAACACACTAATCCAAAAAAACCTCTGATAAAAATTATTGGTTCTTGTAGGTTCCAAAGTCTTAGATCAGTTTTAGAGGACCTTTTGTAAGACAATAGCTTAACTAAATAAATCCAAGATCGACAATATGAAGACAATACTATGAATACTATGTGCTAATCGGAAATCTTAACACAAGTACTATGAAGGAACACAATGTAAAACTTTGATTATTTTGTATTATGTCCTATTAGGGTTCTATATCAAAACCCTAATGTCGAAGGGTTCCTTTTATCCACCAAAGGGAAACCCTAATGGGCTTTACAAATGCGCTAAAAGGATAATGCTATATCCTTCTAGATATCTCTAAATAACTATCATAACTATTTTAGTTAGTTTTGTTACATAAACAGACTTAACTAGACAAGGCCAGTATTAACTATAGTACTGCCAGACTTAACTTAGTACTGGCAGACTTAACTATGTCTACCAGACTTAACTCTATAACTACCAGACTTAAGTCAGTTTACAATAATTCCTAACAATCCTCCCCTAACTTGATCTTCACTTGTGAACTTCAAGTTTCTTTGAATATATTTATTATGAGCTTCCTGAGGATGTTAAGAGCATTATCTTTAGAATTATTCTTGAACTGCAACTTGATGTTTGTCTTGTGTGAGCACTTGCTTGATTTCTATCAGCAACTCTTTAAAGCATCACTACTTGATATTTGCAGCATCTAACCTTGTAAATATCATGACCAACACTTCACAGCTACATATACTTTCTCTTCAGCAACATAGAAACAACAACATTGACTATATGTACATCAAATCATAAAGTTTCAATCTATTCTCATCACTTCCAGGTGGTGGGTTAACATCCTGAGAAGAGGTAATCAATTGAAAATTTATATGGATTTTGATGTCCTCTTTAACTAGTTACCATGATAACCCGGAGTAGCCAATGTTTGGTTTATCAACCAATGGTACATTAGATAACCTTTCAACTCATTAGTAAGCGGAAACATGGTGAATTGAATTACCATATGAATTTTACAAATCTACAGCTATCAACATTTTGATGAAGCCTTTACCAAGTAACCGTTTGCTTTTGGGCTAGCAATCCTTTGGTGAATCATGACATCCACCTGGTGGACTAGTAACACATTTCAACTTTTAAAACTTAATCATGGTAAGTTGAGTACCATCCAGTTTTGTAAACTGTCAACCATCAACGGATTTTGAATACTCATTACCTAGTAGTCCGTTATGCCTAGAGTAGCTAACGTCTTCATTTTAAACACATGGATGGGTTAATTACCATACAGTTTTTGGTATACTGTCAACACAACAGAACGGATTGAGAAGTCTTTTAACAAAGTACCGTTTGCTTGGACTAGCCATCCTTTATGCCTATTAAAGCATGTGAACTATGACCGATAATTGTGTGTGGGTGTTAGCAACACTTCACAACCCTTCTCTCTTCCAGTATATCCATAGTTTCCACATATGTTCCACAAGCTACGCGTAACATCATAATTTTTAACACCAGCATGCGTCACCAATCATCTTCAAAAGTTTATAACAAACTCATCCCATTATTCCATATAGAAGCTTCATTTCACATACACATTGCAGGTATCTATTGACAAGGATTACTTTCCTTTCTGCTAACATATAAATATTGCATGCCTCCAAGGTTAGACAATGTACAGCACAACTATCATAATATCTCCAACTAATCATCTTTTTCTGTAATGGTAAGCTCCAAATAGCATCTTCATTAAGAGGTAGATCAAACATAGTCTTGAGATCACTCCATAGTACTCTGTCATAAGCATCTTCAGGCCTATTTGTTCCATATTTATGCATAACCAACCTGTACAGCTCAATAAGATCCTCTCTTATGAAGTCTTTAAGCATAGCTCCAAAGCTCATATAAACTGTATCAGCTTCATTTGCTCTTATTATCTGATAAATGCTTCTTTCACCTTGTTGAAATATCTTCCAATTTGCCACAATATTAGATTTTGTATCCAAAGGAGTAGGATTCATAGCTTCTACTAATTCCTCTTTATCAGCCTCTGAATCACCTTGTGGACTCTTGTTAATACTTATACCTTTCCTAGCCTTTTGCTTCTTTCTTTTTCCTACTCTGTTTAACTACTATCTCTTATCACTTTATAACCACTTTTCTTCTGCATCTGAAACATCAATCCTTTATTTATTTGAAATTTTTGTCTGAAGCTCTTCTCCATATCTTTTCAACTGTGCCTTTGTAGCTTTAATATTTATAGGAACAAAAGATTCAACCTGCTTGACCAACTTATCAAACTCTTCTTTCACTTCTTCAAAACTCAACTTCTTTAACTGTGTAAGCTTCCATGTCTCCTGATTCTTCAAATAATTCATCATGTAGTTCCTCAGCAGTGATTGGGTCATAGGCTTACTTCTTCTTACTTTAGCTCTTTCTTCTGCAAAGAACTTCTTTCTCTGATTTACTAACTCTACCTAACTCTAACCATCTTCTTTGCAAAGTCTATCTTCTGGCAACTCTTTCCTAGCCCATTCTTTGTCAATTCTGCATTACTTCAAGCATAGGTCTATGGCATCTCTATCTTCTTCATGTAGTGTAGCGTTCAAATTGAACTTGAAGCTTTTTTTGCTTTTGTTTTGCTCAGTTAATCTTCTTCTTTTCCATTCTTTAGCTAAGAGTGCATCCAAATGACTTGTTTTGTAGTTTTCGTCTTCCTCTAAAGTTGCAATTCTTATGGCTTCTCAAGACTAGCTTCTCTTGTTTAATTTGTTCTTTATTTCTTTTGGGAGCTTGAGTCTCTTCAACAATCATTGGAGCTTTTCCTTCCCTTTGGCCTCTAGCAGAACTAACTGGTCCACTACTAGTACTAACTCCTAAGCCACCAGTATTAACTTCTTCAAAGCCAGTACCAATATCTTCAAAACCAGTATCAATGTATTTTCCCTTGGACTCTTTTCTCCTCTTGTATCTTTTACCCTTATCAACTGACTTTGACCTCTGAGAAGCAACCTTTGACAGAGTTTTAGCTGCTTCCAAGGTTGTAAGCTGATATCTTCCCCCCTAACATTTTTTCTTTTGTTGTAAGAGTCTAAAAACTCTGATTTTATCCTTCATCATATTCCTAACCATTTCATCCAAACCTTCCGCTTATAAATTCCTCCCATGTTTGGAAGAAATTTCAGCATCCTCATCCTCTGAATCAGGTAGAACCACATGTCTCCTTTTGAGAACATCTTCCATCTTCTTTACCTTTTTTACTAATTTCACAAGTGCTTTTCCCATGGTTAACTTAGTCTGCTTTAGTTCTGTCTCTAAACTATCAATCTTTGTGATCAACTTGGGAACCAATTAAAGCAAGTCATCTACTGTCATTTCTTCTTCTGCCACATAGGGGAGTAGGATCTTGTGATTGTGGAACTTTAGTGTCCTGTATAGGTGAAAGTGGTTGGTGTTCAGGTGATGGTTGCTCAAAGGTGTGCTCAATGGGTTCACTATCAGGTTCAGGTGAAGGTGATTTAGGGTGAGGTGTTGGCTCAGCTACAAGTGTAGGTTCAGACTCAGTGGTTGCAGATATGATAGGTGGGTGAGATGAAGATGGTAATGGTTCAGACGGTGATGGTTGATCCACTGCTTGATCTGCTTGTCCTGCACTTTGATCCACAGCAACAACGAGCAACATTGCAGGCAACAAAGGTCTAGGTACCCCTCTAAAACCCCTTTTCATGTTCCTAAAAATATTTTTGGTCAATACAATAGCCAAATAAGGATGTTTCATTCTCAGTTTGTATATTTCCCCAAAATCATTGTAGAAAATCGAGGGTAACATCAAAAACTTAGTTTTACTTTTTTCAAGTCTTGTCCACCATGCCATCAAAATATTATTTTTGAAAAGTAATAAATCCTGCCAGTAAAAAGACAAATCAAAGCAGTCCATAGATTGCTACCAAATTGATCCCATCCAACCACGTTTAGGACTCCTTAACAATGTAAAATTATGATGAGAACTAAAAAATCTCACATTTGGGGTTAAAATAACTATTTGGCAAAATGTAAAATGTACATCAGCTGGATACACCATAGTACCCATCCCTTCAAAAATCTCTGTATTTGGCAACATGGAAATCCCTGAAACATCTGCTAATTGAAGCTTACTTCAAACAGATGCCTCAGTGATTATATACTCAAGAGTATCTATGGTTGCTCTTAGTTCTAGAGTCCTATCAGCAAGAGTTAAGGCAGTTGCAGTCTGCCAAAACTATTTGACTAGGGAGTCATGGATAGTGAGATTGTATGTCAAGGCATACCTGATATGCGAACCTTTTAAAAAGTCCACTATCTCTGCAAACCCTGTACTTTCTTCAGGTTTATTTAAGAATCCCACTTGGTTATGCTTGTCGCAGTATTTCATTGAAGCCATACTTTGAAATGTAGTAAAAAGGCTGTGAATGTATTTGTATTTTCAAACTGGGTTGAACTCGTTTAGAGTAACTTAGGTACTGATGGTATCTTCTAATTGACTTTATATGCGTAAAAAAATGAATTACAATTGGCACTCCGAGAAAATAGTCTCTTTTGAATGAAGAAAAACTATTGTAGGTGAGTTAAAACAGTAATTATCCAATTGGTATCATCATCCACTTAAATATACCCGTAATTTGCTCTAACGGTCATATTTAATGAAAAGTTAAAGTTGTTAGACCAAACAGTACTAATGACGAGTTACCAATATTAATATTGGCCTACCAGACTTAAGTCTGGTCAACCAGTATTAACCTTATATTGTCAGAACTAACAATAAGCTTACCAGGATTAAGTAGTAAACTACCAGAATTAATTATGACAATACCAGAATTAACTCTTGCATAACTTCAGTTCTACTTAATACCATCGCCCAATTCCTTCGTGCAATCCAAGTATAACCTAAAGACATTAAGCCAAAACAGAACATACTAACAAAACTATCGAAACACTAATGCTACTAAGTCGTTTTGTAGTCTAAAAACTACTAGAATTTAGTATACGTAATCTAAAATTACAACTATACATTTAATCCATCCTCACCTTAATGTAGATATGGATTTATCATACCAATATTACTCACTAAGAAAATTGAATCGTGGTCCATCAAAAGCTTTGGTCAATAGGTCAGCTACATTGAAATCTGTGTGAATTTTCTCCACTCGAATGAGCTTCTTCTCATAAGAATCTCATATAAAGGGGTTGTCTGATCTCTATGTGCTTTGTCTTGGAGTGATACACCGGATTCTTCACAATGCAGATTGTACTTTCATTATCAATGTGAATTTTGGTATTCATGAAATTGAAACCATAGTCCAACATTTGATTCTGAATCCACAATACTTGTCTACAGCAGCTTGCAACAGCTATATATTCAGCTTCTGTTGTAGAGGTGGCCACTATTGTTTGTTTCTTGCATTGCCATGAAATTAATCTGCTTCCAAGAAATTGACAACCACCGGTTATGGATTTTCTGTCAAGGTTTTCCCCAGTATAGTCACTATCTGAGTAACCTTCCAGGTCAAAAGATGATTCTCTAGGATACCATAAGCCCAAATTAGGTTTGCCCTTAAGGTACTTAAAGATTCTCTTCACAATATTAAGTGTGAAGACATTAGAGTAACCTGAAAAAAACGAGAAAATCACACACATGCCAACATTATATCAGGCAAAGAAGCAGTTAAAATACATGAGAGAACCTATCATGGATCTGTATAAGTGTACATCCACTTCATCAGCTTCCTCATCTTTTGTCAATGCCATCTTGGTCTCCATTGGGGTTATTGCAGTTTCACACGTACAAGTTAAACTTTTTCAGCAGTCTGCAACATACTTTGTCTTGAGAAATAAAAATCCAATCTGTCCTTTGCTTGACTTCAAGCCAAGGAAGAATCTGAGTTTCACCCATAGAACTTATTATGAAATCTTCCTTTCAATCAATGCCTCAAATTATTCATCACACCAAACTTTCTCGTATAGGCCCAAAAATGAAATCATCCTACATACACTTGAACCAGCATTGATATTCCCCTTTTTCTTGTCTTTCTTAATGAACAAAGTCCTTGTTAATAGTATCCCCTTCTGTATCCATGCTTCTCTATGAATGTTGATAGAGTAGCTTACCAAGCTCTAGGAGCCTTTATTATCCATAATAAGCATTGAAAACCTTATAAACCTTCTTAGATAATCAGATCAACAAAACCAAAGTTTTGGGAAACATACACCCTCTTCATCTATATGCTATACAAAAATGCACTTTGTACATCCATTTGTATATATATGAAGCCCATAAATGATGCAAAGGCTAAAAATAACCTGATAGCTTCTATTCTTGCCACAAGAGTAAAAACCTCATCATAGTCAATACCCTCAGCCTGTCTGTAACCTTGGGCCACTAGTCTTGCCTTATTTCTGATAAATAACTCCCTCTTTCATCCCTTTTTGTTTCTGTATACCCATTTGTTCCAATCACCTTGGCATCCATGAGGTAGATACTACTAGAATCCATACTTGTTGCAGCCTAAACTGTAACAACTCCTCTTGCATAGCTTCAACCCAACTGTACTCTTGTAGAGATTCAGAAATCTTTTTAGGTTCCTCCTGAGATAAGAAGTAGGCAAACAAACAATGATGTTGATCTTTGTGATTGTTCCTTTGCTGCTTTTGAACATAACTTACAAGTGCATGTACTCTTGTATGTTGTTGCACTCTGCTTCTAGTTTGCACAGATGACTTAGGATCACCCAGTATTTGACTTGTGGGTGAATGTTATGTATCCTAAGAGTAGGAATGGGACTGACAGCTACTTCTGTTGGTAAGTTTTGAAATCATGGACCATACTCTTCATCATAAGAAGCCTCATCAAAAATATCCCTTCTAGGCTTGGTAAAGATTTGTGAGCTCTGCATTCTGAATCTCTTGATCAGCATGTTTGAGTATACTGGACCACTACCAAATTTAACTAGTATACTGGTAGCTTTGTTCTTATGTGTACAATCACATTAAATCTTTGGAGCAAGTTTATCTAATTCTCTTCTAAAAGCTAGAATTGCATGAGTATCTTCTGAAATGCTAGTAGAATAAGCCTCCTTCTCTTGTGATTTAAGGTTTTGAAGCTCTGTTAAAAACTCCGCTGCCTTTGAATTAGTAGAAGACTTCCTTGGGTCCAACTAGCTAACTGCTGTAGGCACAACAAAGAAGCTTCCTCTAAGCCTCATCTTCATCTCAGAACATTTGCAATAGGAGTTTGTTAGTGTAACCTGCACCTGTAGTCACTTCTGAAGTACCTCATAATGGTTAGTTTGATTCTCCAAAGACACAGGAATATAGTTCATAGAATCAGTTAATAATCAAATATCAAACATCATCTAAACCTACTCCTTTCACATTAGTTTTCTTCAAGAAATGTTTTAACATGCAGATTTACTTTTTACCCTTTTGGTTATTAAAATTTATACACTAAAGGCTTTGCCTATTTAGATGAGTAACCAACTAGAAACCCTCATCCAACTTTCCCATCAATACTTCCAAGAACACTTAGAGTATCTAAAATGGTAACATGGGCAACCCAAAAGGTCTTATGTAGCTAATAATTGATTTGTGGCCAAACAAAAGCTCATAAGGAGTTTTGTTTTGAGGTTTTTGTCACCCTTACCCTATTAAAGATATAGCAAGCAGTACTAACTGCTTTTGCCCAAAAAGTAGTTGGTAAGAGTGAGTCTGCTACTGAGTCCTAGCACCTTTAATTAGGTCCCCTGTTCATATCTTTCCAGCAACACCACTCTGCGTGGATTTCAGGCATTGCTAATAACTCTTGTTTAATCCTTGTTCCCAAACAAAATTCAAGCATATCCCTATTCTTAAAATTTTCGTGCCATTATCTGATCTAATGATTTTAACCCTGTGATTAAGCTGGTTTTCAATTTGTCTAATAAAGTTCTGAAGGATGCCACTAGTTTCATCCTTAGTAGCCAAGAAGAATACCCAACTAAATCTGGTACAATCATCAGTAATTACAAGGCAATAACTTGCATGATTAATGCTTTTTACAGAAGTAGGTCCAAAAAGATCCATATGCAAGGTGTGTAATGCAACAGTATTGTTCTTTCTAAATTAGCCTTACAAGAAGGCCTTGTGTTGTCTTACCTTTATTTGGCAGGCTACACATGTATGGTCATTCTGAAACCTAGAAGGTAGACCTCTTACAAGGTTTCCCTTCACAAGTTTGTTTAAGCTTTTAAAATTTATATGACCTAACCTCCTGTGCCATAATTTAGATTCATCAGATGTGGTTTTTGCAATCAAACAAGTATAATCTTTTGCAGACATGTCTTCATATCAAAAACTGTACATAATGTGTTGCCTAGGGGACTTTTTAGAAGTATCCTGATTTTCATCAGGCATTTTAAAGTCAGGAGACACAACAAGATATTCAGTTTCAGTAAAAAGAACCTTGTGTTGCTTATCACAGATTTGTGATATTGAGAAAAGATTAAAATGCCCAAGTTCTTTTACAAAAGACACACTATCAAAATCTAAATTACCAACTCTTATTCTGCCTTTACCAGTTATGTAGCCTTTGCTACCTCCAAAGGTAACAGATCCCCCTTTGCATTCTTCAAAATCATCTAGGTGATCCTTGTTACCAGTCATGTGCCCTGAGCATCCACTATCAAATATACCTTGTCTCCGATGTACTAGAGTGATATCCGGCAACATGTAAAAAGATAAATTATTTTCTCTTAGGGGACCGAGGCCTGGGTCTAGCCATGTGTCCTTATACATTTACATTAGAATAAAAATTGGATCCATTATTACAATTAGAGTTTGTCCTAGTTTTTTCTCCATATGTTAACCTGTTGAGGTCTAACAACAGCAGTCCCCAATATCCCTTTATACATGAGTATCAGACAATTTTTCTGTATTTCTAACAAGGGGTCTCTCACCATTGAATGTGAATTGAAAATTTTACTTTTTTAATCAAACTTATCAACCGGGTCTTACGACGAAAAACTGTTTAGAGCTTACGGTTAGTTATTTCTGATTGTTCTAGCTTTAACATATAAGATTTTGCCTAACAGAATTAACATTTGCCTTACTAGTATTAACATTAGGTCTAACAGAATTAACATTTGCCCTACCAGTATTGAGTTGTACTTGTCTAGGTATAAAGTGATTAGCATGAAAAACCCAGTTTTGCAGTTGTTTCCATACTGTATTGTGGTACCACCCCATTACCAGTATTAAAAACCCTTTGTTTCTTAAGCTCAGCCTTTCTTACCATTTTCTTTTAATAAAAGTCACAATCTCTGATCAAATGACTTAGGCTGCCACAAACAAAACACTTTTTCTTGATGAAAAAGTAACCTTCCCCTAGTTTTCTTTCCAAATATTCATCCTAATTGCTTTCCGTAAACTTTATGTGTCTCTTGATTTTTCATTTGTTGCCTAGGAGTTTTTGAACGTTGTTACACAACTAGGTTCAACTTCTTTGATTCAACATAAACTTTTTATTAGTTTGTAAGAGACTTAACGTAGTACAACTCCATTTGGTATACTTATACTTTCTGATTCAACTCGAAGAGTGCTTAGAGGGATTCCACAAGATAATTTACTGTCATTTTAATTGACGAGTAGAATGCCTCCTTGGATTTGTCATCTGAGTCACTAATTTCAGGCTTTGAGGTCCTTTTTACCATAACATACAAAGATTCATCAATTTTCCTGTTGTGGTTTAGATATAGTCCCCCAATTAATGGATTGGTAACTCCTTAGAAACTATCAGTCTTTGAAAATGATACTGTACATAGGTTTATCCAATGAAGTCTTCTTCTGTACAAGTTAAAACACAGTCGATCATTTCTTCCTCATAGCTTAAAACCTCATCGTTTGATTTTATTTCATACCCTAATCCAACTTTACTAGTTGAACTCATACCAGAATCAACTAATTTCCAAAGGTTTTTAGAAGAATCCTTCCATAGAATCTACTATTTTCTGCAATTGTTTCCTTTTCTTTATATAGCTTTCATTCCTATTCACCATATTTTTTAAGCTTTTTCATCTTTTTCATATAATGCATTTGCCTGAAATTAAGCAGTTCATTTAAAGATAATTGTTTTGCTTTTGAAAAGTAAAAACAACGTTATGTACACACAAGCATAACTTCTTAAGCCCCCTTCGATTAACCTTTTGTGAGCTTCTAATTTCCTTAACACTTGATCATAAGGCAAAGTATTTTTAACTTCCTTGTTCACCTAACTAATATTTTGTTCATCACACAGTGTTTTAAGTTTATTATATGAAGAAATCAATGCAAGTTTTATAACATAATGAACCTCAATATTTGAGCTGATTGCCATAGTGCATGATTGTCTCAACTTCTTCTCTTTATGTTCTCTCCCCAATTTACATCAAATACCATCATCCTAGTCAGCAAGACAGTTCTGATTCGCTCTTTCTTTCTATGCTCATTGATCTTGATAAAAAAGTCTCCTCTTCTTCTATCATTTTCCCTTTGGATGGCATTCCCTACAAATGACTAAGTGTTTGACATTTGAAACATTCCAAACTTCTTTTTGTCACAACCAACAAGTTTGGTTCATCAATCTAGACTCTTCTTCTAGTCTTCTTGTAGAACTTCTTCATTCGAATAGCAATCATTGCTATCTGCCAGTTTATGTCCATCTCTTCAATGTCCATATCATCAATCTGTTCTAGGTCTTCATGAAGCAAGTCCAAATCTGCTGATTGTTTAGCAAAGAGTGAATAAATAACTTCATCAGCAAAATTAGTAGAAACTTCTCTTTCTAGAATATTGTTTGAAGAAGTAGAAGGAGTATAAGTACTGTAGGCACTAGTATGACCAAACTTAACCTTGTTAGTGCTGCTCTTGTTGTGTGAAACAAAAGCAACATTTTGAGTACTTGCAGATAATTTTGTGGTACTTGTTAGTTCCTGCTAAAAAACCCTAAGGTTATTAAATATAACCAGTCCTCAAGGGATTAAGTTGTCAACATCTGGTTTGGTTCTCATAGTCATTGCCAAATTTGACCAAGCTGGGGGCAAAGATCTGAGAAACTTATGATTTGCATCCTAAGTAGATACTTCAACACCATGAGCTTCCAACTATGAGAGTAGTTGTTGGAATCTGTCATATCCCTTTTCTAACCCTTCTGAACTTGATATAGTAAATGCTTTCAATACGTGTTAAAACAGCTTTTTTTACATCTCTTGATGAATGGAGCATTACCACCAAACCTAGTCCTTATGGCTTCCCAATTTTCTTTTGCATCGTCCCATTCCATAATCTACTAAGAAGTACCTTGGGAATGCCATGAAGTAATGAAGGTTTCTTGCCTTTCCTTTCCTTTTCAAATAGCATGAATTTCTGCAGCAGAGACAATGGAAGTACTCCTAACAACACCATCTTTCCAGTTGAGATTCTCTCTAAATTTCCATTCTGAATTACTTCCAAACCTCATTGTTAAAATATTCAAGTAATGCTCCACACCCATGGCCCATATACATACCTCCTCCTTCTTTAGAATTAGGGAGTTTTGATATTTGAGATATGTAGTTGTTGAGGAATGAGTTTGTTGTTTGTTATTAGTTTTGGTTTATTGGTTAGCAGTAAACCATATGTCTGATTGCATCTTCATGGTATGATGCTTTACATCACAAAGATATTGAGAGAATCATCATTACGGGTTGAGACATTTTTCTAGATCGAAAGTGAATGTTTGTGTATCTTGTGATTCTCTTACACAGAGCCCCTCTAGAGGCTCTGATAAACCACCTTGTAGGTCCCAAAGGCATGGATCTGTTATGCCTTTTTGTAAACAATAGCTAACTTAATAAATCCAAATCAACTAAATAGAGACAACACTAATAGAATACTATGATGCTAATTGCGAATCTTAACACAAGTACTAAGAAGAACACAATGTAAAACTTTGCTATTTTCTATTGATTTCTATTAGGGTTCTATATCAAACACTATGCCGTATGGTTCCTTTTATCCACTAAGGAAACCCTAATGGGCTTTATAAACGCGTAAAAGGATAATGCATATCCTTTCCTAAGATATCTCTAAGATAACTATTATAACTATTCTGTTACATAAACAGACTTAACTTAGTACTGGCAGACTTAACTATGTCTACCAGACTTAACTCTATAACTACCAGACTTAAGTTTGTTTACAATAATTCCTAACAGTTCTTGTCTTTCGGTGGTTTTGGACATTCTCCAATAAGATGATTTGGATCACCGCATCTAAAGCATTTTCTATCACCTTTACCGTTCTTGTCATCACGGCTTCTTTAGAATGTCTTTTTGTCATTCTGAGGTTGTCTCACGAATCTACCTCTTCTTTTAAAGAACTTCTTGAAGTCTCTAACTGCCATGGCATATTCTTTATCTTCACTTTTGGAAGTCGAACACTTCTCATCACTTGATTCTTTCTTAGCCTTTAAAGCAAGAGATTTTCTTTCTCCCTTAGCTTTGATTATTTCAGAATTCTTGATGATCATCTCGTGAACTTTGAGATTTCCGATGAGTTTATCAAGTGACAGTGATGTTAAGTCTTTTGACTCTTTATTTGTCGTGACCTTTGCTCTCCATTTAGGATGTAGAGCCCTAAGAAACTTCCTAACATAGTTCTTGCTAGAATAACCTTCATCAAGAGCTTTTAGACTAGTAATGATAGTATTAAATCTAGCAAAAGCACTATCTATAGATTCGTCATCAGAAATGACGAATTGTTCGTATTGTTGTACCAAAAGGTCGATCTTGTTATCTTTGACTTGGTTATTACCTTGATGGGTGATTAACAAAGTTTTTCAAATTTCTTTTGCCGTATTACACATAAAAATTCTTTCATATTCTTTTCTTGGCAAAGCATCGTAAATAACTATTTTAGCTTCGTTATTTTTATTAAGCTTCTTTTTAAGATCGTTACTTTGTTTTTCAAAAGGGATAACCTCATATAGTTTGGTTTTAAATAAAACAAAACATAATTAAAAAGATAGGCATGAGGTGCCTCTCACGTAGCGCTTGTTTTTGTTCGAGTCACGAGCTTGACTCCACCCTTATTTATTAAGCAACAGGGTGTTCGTCCCCTTAATTTGGATCAAGCATGGGTGGAAGTAGCAATAAACACCATTCGGGTGTAAATTTGCTACGGGGTAGGGAAATGATAAATTAAAATCATACCATGAAGGAGATGTCATTTCCTTCTTTACCTTATATGGTTGTGTGGAAACTAGAAGGGGGGGAGGGGGTGAATAGTTTACAGGTTCATTTTACGTTTTAAAAGTTTTCTTTCAAAATACTTAGATTCGAGTTGTATGTTCAATCAATCAACAATATGAATCAACAATGTAAATATATAAACTAATACTAAATGACAATGACAAAAATATAAAGAGATAAGGAAAGGCACAATCAAACCAAGACGCCAAGATTTATAGTGGTTCGGCTACGAAGCTCCTCTTTGCCCTACTCCACTCCTCGAGTATCCTACTCGAGATTTCACTATGTCAACAAGCTCCCTTCAGGCGAAGAAAACCGTTTACATGTCGCTTACGTTGTTTTCCGACACTAAGCTAAATGTCAAGTCTTAATCTTAGCTAGAACCAATCTACCACTTCACAAGCACTACACAATCACAAGATCTACACTATCGGATTTACACACAATCTGAATCACATAATTACACAAGAAAATTACAATAGAGATTTGATACTTATAAGAAGAGAGGAGAGATCACTAAATAACAATTCGTTTCTTGGTGAATACGAATGTTCTTCTCTTGCACTTGATAGAGAGGAGAGGAGAGATGAGAAGAAGAGATTGGATCACTTTAAACAAGATCAAACAATGTTAGTGATTAAGAGATTTAGTAAAAAAAAGGTTTTTAAAGAGAGAAAGAAGACTGGAATAATTCGTGCAAAGAGGTATATTTTTCTGTCAGAAATAGTGCAGTATTTATAGACAGGATTTCCAACGGCTAGCTGGTGCCTGGTGGCGGTCCCGGCGGTCCCAAATATATCTGGGGGCCGCCAGGCCTATAAGGGGGCCGCCACTAGAGTACGCTCTTGTTTTTGTCTTTTTGTAGGGAATGTTGTATCTGATATATAGAAGCTTCCATTTTGGAGGGAAAACCATATTCAAATTTTATTATTTAAATAAAATATTTTCTTATATTAAAAAGTATTTTTGTATATTTATTTTGTAGAAATACTTTTGTGAAAATGTAATGGTTAAGAAAGAATATTTTCTTGATCACTAATCATGCTTAATGATTTGTTTGTACATATCTTAAGTGATTAAAGTTAGAAATGGAATTTTACGATTAATAATTTGTAAACGTTTATTTTTATCGTAAACGTTTTCACATTTTGTTATTATCAAAACATCGAGAGGTCAAAAAATATAAATAACGTTTTTAGATATTATTTGTATTAACAATCTCCCTCTTTTTAGTATAAAATTAGAAGTTTATAAATTATTAATGAGTTAAATTCTATTTCTCCCCTTTTTTAGAATCCAAAAAGGTTGATCGTCGAGTTGTAGTAGAGAGAAAGAAATCGACGATTAAAGACTCCCTCTTGATGTATGCTCCCCCTTGTTCGGGGCACCAAGAGATCGATCTTACGATAGTTTGTTTGCTACATAACAAGGTTAGAAGTACAAGTGCAAACCAACATAGCATGACAAATATCTCAACATTATAATCCATACTTCATAAATAAAGTTCATTCAAATTCTAAAAAGATCATATATAGCCATATAAGACAATATATGAAGATACAACATAAGATAATCATAACATAACATAATTAGGGCATCTAATAAAAATAAGCTAGTAGATTATTTGAAAGGTGTAGTAGTTCATGCAAATGGTTTTCACTATGATTTTGAGTAGAGATTTGTGGGGGTAAGAAAGAGGATGTAGGATTAGATTAATTAGGAGAA
>BQNB010017922.1:5074-69103 GCA_026074375.1 Tanacetum coccineum
TGTAACTGCTCCTTTAACTCCTTCAATTCAACAGGTGCCATACGATACGGAGCCTTTGAGATAGGTTCAGCACCGGGAATTAACTCAATGCCAAATTCAATCTCTCTAGCCGGAGGAAGTCCAGGAAGTTCATCGGGAAAAACATCAGCGAATTCACGAACAACAGAAAGATTTTCAATATTAGGACTCTCCAAAGATGTGTCCATAACAGAAGCCAGAAAACCTTGGCACCCATGAGAAATCAAGGTACGTGCCTTCATAGCAGAGATGAGCTTAACGGACTTAAGCGGTGAGGAACCATGATAAACAAATTCAGGTTGGCGAACGTTACCAAAGATCACAGTCCTAGCATAGCAGTCAATGGTAGCTCGATGAGAAGCCAACCAATCCATGCCAAGAATCACATCAAAGTCGAGCATATGGATAGGAAGTAAATTCGCAGGACGAACACGATCATCAAAACGTAGAGGGCAGTTAACATATTCATGGTCAATAAGCATATGGTTCTTCATTGGGGTTGAAATGATTATGCGTTCAATTAATGGTGTAGGAGTCATATTAAGTTTCTACGGGTAGTCACCATCTGAACGATCGAGAAAACGATTAGCAAACGAAAACAAGATAGGTTACGGAAGAGAGTTACGCAGAAGGAACCTAATGTCTACCCAATCCTCACAGGTCATAGCCTAAGCTCTAAGGTCATAAGACCTCGTCATGATTAACCTGGCTCTGATACCATAAATTGTAACGCCCCGACCCAAAAGGGTAGAAGTATTACAAATATGGTGTGACATCAAAGGCATACATAATCATAACACAAGCATAAACAGCGGAAGTCTTAAATAAATAACCAAAGGAAATAAGTCAACACGACTTAAGGTACATAAGTTCTCAAAGGATAAACATATCCAAACGAAATAACAAATGTCTTGAAAAGAAACAATTCATATATCAAAGGTAAGATCTCTAGGGTAAGTCCACACTCAGCACTCATAACCCGAAAGCAAACCCCAGCTCCTAGCTTAGATACCTGCCGCAGGAAAAGAAAGTGCGGCTGAGCTTACAAAGCCCAGTGAACAGATATATATAATCGAACGCAAAAGATAACGGAAAATCAAAGGATACGATATAAGGTGCAAAGGATATCACAAGACATGATCAAAGGAATACAAATATAAGGTAAGACAAATCAGAAGTCAATTCATAGTGTAAGGTAAGATGAATCAGAAAATCAAATCAAGTCCAATTACCAAGCCCAAACAAATCATATCATAGTAACCATGGAGTCGCGAGCTCCAAAATTGTGAAAGACGTGGAATGCACCCAAACATCAGTCACCAAATATACATATATCATAATGTCATAATCCATCGAATACAAAACAAATCTAGGATGCATCCATACGCCCCTTAAACAAATAATAATCTTCATAATGCGCATATAATATCAAATGGGGGACGGTGTGAGAAATCACTCACCCACACATGAGTCATGCCAAAGGTGCATCAATGACACGGCCATGTTACCTTCATGGCTAGGAAACAAATAGTGGCTCGGGTCTCAAACTGAAGGGTTCAAAGCAAAGTCATATCAAAGTTCATTTCAAAGGGATCATAGCAAAGGTTCAATGGCCAAAGGTTCAATATCAAAGGTGCATAGCAGGGTTCTAATGGAAACATAATAACAGATCCATATAAGAGAACCAGATGAAAAGCTCAGAGCAATGTAGCAAATCAATAAGTAATCAAGATAGAGAGAATATGTCATGAGGAAACCTTAATGATAAAAGTCAGAATATCTGTACCTTATTCCGAAGCAAAGCAATAATCAAAGAATACACCACAGGAATATCAAAATCACTCCCTCTTGACCGAACCTAAAGGAATGATGAATTCGAATTACAAACCATTCATTTAAGTTATACTTTTAGTAACTTTCTATTTTTAGTAACTTTCCATTTTTAGTAACTTTCTATTTTTAGTAACTTTCCATTTTTAGTAAGTTTCTATTTTTAGTAATATTCATCATTTGAGATTCTATTAAGTATTTTGAATAGATTAGGGACTTAACATGTCAACCTTACAAGTTTAGGGTTAAATATGACAACTTTCCATATTTTAGGGTTTAATATACAAAATCAACAATTTTCAAGGTTAAAAGTGTAAATATCAAAGTTTCACATTTTATTCAGATTATACCTTCCATTTTCTGTATTTACAAGTCAAACCCTTAATTTATACAATTTACATATTTAGCCCTTTTTGTTTATAAATTTTTTAAACAATATCTTTAATTATCCATAATTACAAAACAAGTCCTTATAGGTTCAAATATGACAAATTCATACTTTATACATTAAATACTAACCAAACCTTCCACTTTTTAGAATCTATAATTTCAGTCCCTCTATTTTAATTAATTAGTTTCTAATTACTTATTATATGTAATTAACTATTTTAATCCAAAATAATATTAATATGACACTTTATACCCCCCAACTTATTTTATACAGATTATAATAAGTATAATAACATGTTTAAAACAGACCTCATAGTTTTAGAAATTACAAATCACCCTCTTATATTTTAAAAATCCAATCGGCTAACTAATAAATCCCCAAAACCCTAATTTAATTTTCCCAACTACAAACATAATTATTACCCAATAATTAGAATTAATTGAACCTGGAAAAATTAGCAAAACCTAACCCTAATTCGTTTAAACATTTTTTCTTTCTTTTTCCCCTTTATTCGCAATTCGGCAAACAAGATAATCCCCAAATAATTATTCGAACCTCCCCTAAATTTTTCCAACAATTTATCTGAGTTACATATGATATATAAAACCTTAAAAAAATATAAAATCAAGTGTACAAATATTTTTGAGCCGATTTCATAATTATTCTAAAATTAGGGTTTTTAATATGTTTTAATTAATACAATCAATATAACATGCATGAATATTTTTCTTATGTATATTATCCATTATAATGATGAAAAATGAGATACAAAAATACACTTGATGATCCTTGATTATTTGATGAATTAATAGAATTCGGTTGCCTTTTTCGAACCCAAAAAAAATACCACAATCGAACCAAGCACTCTACAATCTTCCCACTATTTTTCCCACCTTCCTTGATCTTCAAAATACCTTATAAAAATCATCCTAGCCTTTGGAAAATTTTTGTACCACCTCTTTTATTCAATTAGGGTTAAGGTGTGTTTTTATTTTAGGGTTAACAAATTAAAATGTATAAAAGATAATATATTAGGTAGTTTGGCCGATTTTATGGGCTTTCAAAATAGATTAAATCAGAATCTTAAACTTGCATAATTATTTTGTAATTATCCTAATTTTATTTTATTTAATTTGTAAAGTATAATTAAATAAGTATTAATAATTTTCGGCAAAATACATATACATAAATATTTATTATTTTTCTTACATAATATAAGATATTTTAATCTTACATAAATTTTATAATTGTCATATGTTGTATTTTTATAATTTCTAGAATTAAAATGAACTTTATTCATGCTTTTATGTATTTTTCTTGCATTAGGGGTATTTTGGTAATTTTACACTTTTTGAGATTTTTAGGTTTTACACCCTCCTTACACCTTAGGCAGAAAGCGGGTCAATACATAATCTATCAAAATCACACAGATGATTGTTGATATTGAAGACGACATCATGGACCCAGTGATGTAATGCACAACCCTTCCCAGCCATTCGGGTTTCTCTCAAAAGAAACTTGTCTCATTTGTCACGGAGATACACACATAGTTCTATTTGCATCTCTCCGTGTTTGTTAATATTGATTAGTGGCAGCGCTCAGCCTCCAATTACTAAAAACCAAAGTGCACAAATCGAGTCTAGAGCCATGAGATGAAGAGATCAACATTATAAATCTCATTAGGACCATGTCAAAATACACTTGTTGAACCACCACATAAGTTCAAGGGCTGTAATAAAGAGTTCCTTAGCAGTATCTTGAGATTTGCCAGAACCTTTTGAGTGATACTTAAGTATTCACAGTGAAGATGGAAATCCTGCTTGAGCCAACATCAAACAAGCTCTTGGTAGGTAACTTGCAAGATTCTATATGAATCAAGCTTGTGATAACTGGATATCAATTTTGGTCCAGTAAATGAATTGACGACTAAATCAGAAAGATAGTAACTATCTGATTCACTCTTACTGTGTTGTCTGCTTTGAGACGTTCCGGTAATGAGAACTGAAAGGCATTTGGTAATCTAATAATTGTGTTAGAACGATCCTACGCTTTGAGCTGGAAACCTTGTCAAGCAGAGTCTTCTGAATTACCTGACACAAGTATAGTATTTATACTATCTAACGGGAAACGGAGGTTAATGAAAGTACTCAAGATGATTGGACAAAGCCATATACATCTTTTATTGCTAATGTCTTATTTCAGGTTTAGCGACAAGTGTTGCTGCCTTCATTCCAGCGGAAGTCGGATTCATAAACACATGCTCATACTCTAGCTTTCAATGTCAATCATTCAACGTCAGATAGTTGATTATATCACATATGTCAAAACAGAATGTAACAAGTATTGGCATGTTGTTCAAGGCACAGTTGATCAAGGAAGTCAATTCAGATGATTCAAGTAAGGAGATTGATGCAAGATACGATCTCAAGAATTCAAAGTCAAAAGATAAAAGGCTCTCAAAATCCAAGATCTAAGAATGGATTGAACAAAAGCCCATTATAAACAAGACAAGTCCATAACAAGGCAAAGATAAACGTCAAATGTCATTAATCTTCAAATGTCATCGGTGTAAGAGGAGTTTGAAAAAAGAAACCTCAACATTGGGGGAGATTGTTAGCCTTAATTATATTAAGTCAAACAAGAATGTTATCGGTCTTAGAAAGTCAAACTAGGTATTGTATTGTAATAGGCTAGTCGGGTTTAACAGGCTTGGACATTAAACTAATATTGTCTATGTATCGGGCTAAAAGCCCACGAGAAGCCAAGCCCGTCCCATTTAGAAGCCCATACGCCTCACCTAAGGCAAAAGGGTATAAATATCCCTTCACCACACTTGGTGAAGGGTGTTGGTTACATTTTCATTTCACTTGTAACTCTACTTTTCTCTAATCTATTCTTCCTTTCTTGTTTCTCTCTCTACTTTCTCTCTCTAAGTTTTCTTCTTATTTCTTGCTTATTGGTGCTTATTAATAAGTTGTGTTTGGATTATATCGTAGGATAACAGTGTGTTTTTTTTTTTTTGAAATGAAATGGATAATGATCAAATGTTTCTAGTGGAAAGCATATAAATGTACCACTCCTAGACAAGTTAGCTAAAATTATGTCATTTTATTTCCCTATTTGACTTCTTGACCGGCCATGGATCCAAAGTGGTCTCGGGCCATTCTTTTCGTATTGGGATCACTTAAATACTCGTAAAACTCAACCGTAAAATTTACCCCAAAGTTAATTAGTATTTTTATTCACCTTAAAAATACTTTTCCATTAACCTAGAGTATTTACACGACATATTTACACTTTAAACCCTTTTAAAACTCATTTGGACATTAACGGACGTGTCGGACTCATTTTTCGACATTTCTCAACATTCACGGGTCGAACCACCCGGAATACAAATAACACAATAATACCTTTCAAAAGGGATTATTAATCACAATAAACCTCAAATCATTACATATCTCATAAAATCACCGCCGTCAACACGGTACAAAATCTGAATAAACTGACAAAAGCCAAATAGTCAAAGGACTATTAATGAAATATTCAGAACACAAAAAAGGCAAAGGTTACAGTTTTCTTTCTAGCAACTAAGGATGAAACTAGTAGCATTCTTTAGAGCTTTATAACCGAGATAGAAAATCTAGTTGATAAGAAAGTAAAGATTATCAGATGTGATAATGGAACAGGGTTCAAGAATAGAGTTATGAGTGAGTTTTGTGAATAGAAAGGCATTAAGAGGAAATTTAGTGTAGCTAGAACTTCTCAGCAAAATGGTGTTGCTAAGAGGAGAAATAAGACACTAATTGAGGCTGCTAAAACCATGTTAGCTTATTCTAAGTTACCTACAACATTTTGGGCTGAAGTAGTTAATACTGCTTGCTATGTGCAAAATACGGTATTAGTAGTTAAGCCTTATAACAAGACCCCTTATGAACTGTTTAGAGGTAGAACACCTGCTCCAAGCTTCATGAGACCATTTGGGTGTCATGTTATCATTCTTAATACCTTAGATTATCTAGGCAGGTTTGATGGAAAGTCAAATGAAGGATTCTTTGTTGGATACTTAATGAATAGTAAGGCTTTTAGGGTATACAACATTAGAACTAGGAAAGTAGAAGAAAACTTGCATATTAAGTTCTTGGAGGATAAGCCTATTATTGCAGGTGATGGACCAAAGTGGCTGTTTGATATTGATGTTCTAACAAAATCAATGAATTATGTGCCAGTTGTTGCAGGTACAAACTCTAATGATTCTGTAGGTACAGAAGAAAGTATTGGTACGGGTCATTCTAGCAAGGAGACAGGATCTAGCCAAGACTACATTTTGATGCCAAAGTGGAAAGATGGTTCACTATTTGATTCTTTTTTGAAGAATGCTAGTAATGATGAACCACAACCTTCTAGTGATGCTGAAAAGAAGGATGATGAAGGTGTAAATAAACAAAGTTGAATTGATGATCAAGAGAGACCTGAAAATAGTACTCAAGATGTTAATACTGTTGGGCTAAATATTAATACTGCTAGTACAAATGTTAATATTGGTAGTCTAAATATTAATACTGTTAGCCCAACAGTTACTACTGCTCCACTTGAAGCCACACATGCTGATTTCTTTGGTGATGAAATAGAAATAGATATGAGCAACATTACTACCACATATCTAGTTCCTTCTACTCTAAATACACGAATCCATAAAGATCATTTACTTGATCATGTGATTGGTGATGTACAGTCTGGTATACTGACAAGGAAAATGACAAAGACTACAAATGAACAAGGGTTTATTAATGCTGTTTATGAAGGGAAAACTCATGAAGACCTTCATACTTATCTGTTTGCTTGTTTCCAATCACAAGAAAAGCCCAAAAAGGTAATCCAAGCATTAAAAGATCCAAGTTGGATAGAAGCTATGCAAGAAGAGCTTCTGTAGTTCAATTTACAACAGGTTTGGACCTTGGTGGATTTACCACATGGCAAAAGAGTCATTGGTACAAAATGGGTGTATAAGAACAAGAAAGATGAAAGAGGTATTGTGATTAGAAACAAGGCAAGGCTGGTTGTACAGGGTTACACTCAAGAAGAAAGAATAGATTATGATGAGGTTTTTTCTCCAGTTGCTAGGATTGAAGCAATTAGGCTGTTCTTAGCCTATGCCTCATTCAAAGACTTTGTAGTATACCAGATGGATGTGAAGAGTGCATTTCTGTATGGCAAGATTAAAGAGGAAGTTTATGTCTGTCAACCTTCAGGGTTTGAAGATCCAGAGTTCCCTGACAGAGTTTATAAGGTAGAAAAGGCATTATATGGTTTCTACATCAAGTTCTAGAGCTTTGGTATGAGGACTTTTATTCTACTATTTATTAGACAATAGATTTTAGAGAGGTCAAATAGATAAGGCTTTGTTCATTAAAAGAGTCAAACGTGATATTCTACTAGTTCAAGTATATGTTGATGATATCATTTTTGGATCTACTAAAAGGAAGTTATGTACTGAGTTTGAGAAATTGATGCACAAGAAGTTCCAAATGAGTTCTATGGGTGAGCTTACTTTCTTCTTAGGACTACAAGTGACACAGAAAGATAATGGGATTTTCATCAGTCAAGACAAGTATGTGGATGAAATTTTGAAAAAGTTTGGTTTTTTAACTATGAAGATAGCAAGTACACCCATGGAGACTTCAAAGCTATTGCTCAAGGATGCAGAAGCTGAAGATGTTGATGTTCACTTATATAGATCAATGATTGGCTCATTGTTGTATTTAACATCTTTAAGGCCTGATATAATGTTTGTTGTATGTGCTTGTGCAAGATTCCAAGTCACACCTAAAGTTTCACATCTTTATGCTGTGAAAAGAATTTTTAGATACTTGAAAGGTCAACCTAAATTAGGCCTTTAGTATCCTAAGGAGTCACCATTTAACTTGGAAGCTTATTCTGATAGTGACTATGCTGGTGCAAGTTTAGATAGGAAATCCACAACAGGAGGTTGTTAATTTCTTGGAAGTATATTGATTTCATGGCAATGCAAGAAGCAAACTATAGTTGCCAACTCTACTAATGAAGCAGAATATGTGGCTGCTGCTAGTTGTTGTGGACAAGTATACTGGATTCAAAATCAAATGTTGGATTATGGATACAAATTCATAAATACCAAGATTTTCATTAACAATAAAAGCACCATCTGCACAGTTAAGAATCCAGTATTTCACTCAAAGACTAAGCACATTGAGATTAGGCATCACTTTATTAGAGATTCTAATGAGAAGAAGCTTATTCAGATGATAAAGATTCACACAGATCAGAATGTTACAGATTTGCTCACAAAAGCATTTGATGTTGGCAGATTTAAATATCTAATTTCAAGTATAGGAATGCTTAACCTCTGAAGTATTGATTGAGGGATTATACACAAATGATGCTTGAAATGGAATGGAACAGCAGCTAATGATGAAATTCAAGTTAGTGTTGTTGGACTAACTTTCTACTGGTAAGTATAATTAGTGCTGCCAGTTATACATAATAATGTCATGTTAATGTTGTTAGTTATACTTACTACTATTTGTTATAAATAATATTGTGAGTATTAAGAGAAATTGGTAAGAATGAAAAACAAAAAGAGAGATGTGTGAAAATAAAAACAGATAGAGTGAATTGGTAAGAAAAAGAAATGAGAGAAATAGTGAGAATGAAAAACAGAAAGAGAGATGCGTGACATAAAAACAGACAGAGTGATTCAGTGAGAAAAAGAATTGAGAGATATAGTGAGAATAAAAACAGAAAGAGAGCTTGTGAGAATCAAAATTGATGATGGAAATGCTTTTTGGAACAAAATTAGAGTTAATGCTGGTGACTCAAAGTTAATGTTGTTAGGCATAAACTTACTACTGCTGGTTAAGTTAATGCTGCTAGGCATATACTTACTACTGCCAGTGTTAGTTAATGCTGTTAGGCATAAACTTACTACTGCTGGTTAAGTTAATGCTGTCAGGCATACACTTACTACTGCCAGTCTTAGTTAATGCTGCCAGTCTTAGTTAATGTTGTTGAGGGTGATTTCATAAATACTTCGATTAAGGGTTTCAATCACTCATTCGATCGATTTTACACTTTGATATACTCTCTAATCATAAACCCTAACTCAATTTTATCATTCATCATCAAAACCCAACACAATGTCGAACCTAAAGTTTGCTGAAACTCATAATTTGGTTGCGTTTTTGGAGAAACCCGAAGAAAGTGATGGGTTTGAGGGAATTATTGATATTTTGAATGCAAGTTCTATCAGATATGCGCTAACGGTGAATCCCACCTCTATACTTCATGCATTAAGTAGTTCTGGGCTACTACTAAGGCAAAAACTGTCAATGGGAAAGTGCATATACAAGCCCTAGTAGATGGGAAGAATGTTGAAAATCGTTTAACTCATCTAGGATAGTTTTACAGATAATATTGAATGTACAGCAGAGTAATAATAAAGCAATATTATCAAACAAGGTTTTAACCGAACATTGAAGCCTTTATTATATTTGATCAGAATAAATGAGGCTACACCAACTATCTAATAAACTAACTACTGCATAAACTAATAAGCTAACTATTAGACTCTCATTGGAGAGATCTAACTACGATGGATGTTCTAAACCAGACGCATATGACCCTTTATATAGAGGGTTTACAAGAAAACCTAGCTTATATAGGAAGCTAACTTAATATTTCACATTAAGTCCTTGTTGTTTTATCTTTCTTCAATTTTGCTTATTTAGTTTTGTAATTCATCAAATCTCAGATCGGCAACAATCTTCCCCTATTTGATATTACAAAACAATCTTCATGTATGAAACAATCTTCAATGCTTCCCCTTGACTTAAGATCTTCTTGAACATGTCACCACACATAATAAGCTGCAAACCATATCTCTTGTAGTCTTCTTCTCTTTTTGTTAATCATCTAATAGGGGTCTTGTGTAGATATGCAACTTGTAAACACTTCCCCTTAAGTGGTGCATGTAGATGGCTAAACATTTAATCATTAAGCTTTTCCTGAAACCAATATGCTTTACCACTCTTGGAATCTCGAAACTCATTATAGGCTCTTATTGTAGTGATCACTGATGAAGAAAAACTGAGGTATAGGTACTTTGATGAAGAAGTTGAATCTCCCAAACTTGTCTCTTATGTCTTGCACTGTCTACGTGACGTTGAACTTATAAATAAATCTGTGAAATATAAGTAGACCGCAACCTCTTGACAAAATCATCATCTTCTATGAGACACATACTAAGTGATAGCAAATGTGAGCATTGAGCACCATAAGAAAAATCACATACCTTTGCTAGATTTTGACAAGTCTTTGTCACACCGTTGTTAGCACGAACAAGTTATCTTTAAAGTCATAGCCTGCCAAACTATACTTTAAGATATGATAAGACACGCACCTGTGAAACCCAACTACAAAATCAAATAAGTAATAATAAACTCTCTTCGTAATCACATCTTCAAATAATCTCCAAACCGAGCCATAAAATCAATAAGAATAAACTATTTAAAAAATAGTTCTGTCTAAGATCCAAATCCATCCGAAAAACTAAGTACAGTCCAATATCGGACAAAGCTAGCAGTACAAACTGCTTTATCGGACAACTCTGGCAGTATTAAAAATTCAAACGCAACAGTACTAACTTACTCCTAGCGACACTTTATTCTGTTACTAACCCGTCGCTAAACTGTCATAAATCACTTGACTCCTTCCTCCCACACTATTAGTGACACATTTTTCTGTCAGCAAGGCAAAGATTATAGAACCTGAGAAGCCTTTGAAAAAGAAAGATCAAATCTTGGTGGATGAAGAAATTGCTCAAAGACTTCAAGAAGAATTGAAAGCTGAATTAGAAGAAAAGGAAAGGCTAGCAAGACAAAAAGAAGAAGAGGATAACTTAATTTCATGGGATAATACTCAAGCTATGTTGGAGGCAGATTATGAGTTTATGCTCAAGGAGTACAAGCAGAAGAACAGGGGAGAGTTTTTACCATTGAAGAAAGATCAAAAGTGTTTGTAGAGCTCATGGATAAAAGGAAAGCATCACTTTTCAAACTTAGAGCTAAAGAGTACAGAAAAAACCACCAACCAAGCCCAAAAGAGGAATCAAATTGTGTACTTATTTGAAAAATATGGCTATTTACAAGCATAGTTCAGTTGAAGACCAAATGTTTGAAAGAAATTCAGATAGTTATTTGACAATATTAATAAGTGGTAGATTCATAATGTTCTTATGGATACAGAGGTTGTGGAAGGAAGTAAAAGCCATTTAGAAGGAAGTTTCTAATAGAAAAGGAGAAGACTTGAGTCTGATAATCAAAGAAGAAAAAAGATAGATAAGAATGTAGAAGCTAAAAGTGGATGATGAAGCTAAAATGAAAAAGCATATTGATAAAGTTCCTGATTTATGAAGGTTAGCAATTGATGCTATAACCACTTGTCCACTAAGTCCCCAATCATTATTGACTGTAAAATCATCAAAGAAGGAAAGATGGGATACTTTCAAATCATCAGAGCTGATGGTAGTTCAAGAGGTACTCATCAATGATTAGGATACTTCAAAACATTGACAGAGAAGACCTGAAAACACTCTGGAAGTTGGTTAAAGCTAAACATTGGAATACAAGGCCAGATGATCATAATGAAAAGAGTGTATAGGGTGAATTTTAAGGTAATGTTTGGAACCTGAATTAGAAAGTGAAGTGATGGATAAATCTACAAGGATACATAATTGACAGTTTAGAAGCTATTTTCTTCAAGTGGAGTACATTTTGTGAGATTTCAGAATCTGCATATCTTTATGTTGGTAGAGAAAAAGTATCCACTCACACCTGCAACAATTACAAAAATGCTCAACAAGAAGCTTCAAACTGACCATTGGAATGAGATGTGCTATCAACTTCTGAAACTCATGACAAAATAGGTCAAGAAATCCTAGAAGTATTTAAATGCATCCTCCTGGTGATGGTGAAGACTTTTAATGAAGAAACTTGAGATTCAAAAGAAAAATATCAAGTTTAGGGGAGGAATTTTTGGGGATTAAAAGCTTTTAAGTTGTTGGAGTAACTGATGCTAAAGTTATCTTGAAAACCATTTTAATGTCATCCTATAAACTACCTTGCTTTCATCTTGTGAATTATTTTGACACACTATAAAACCATTTTGATACTACTATATACATAACGTTAATTTGACGAAAATGAGCATTGCATCGTTAGTCCGCAATTATGTATAGCCTGATCACCTATGTCTAATTCAGGAAGGATCATGTTATGCTCGGAGTAGTCGCCTTAAAATTATTGTTAAAAATTGTTAGGATTAAAAGCTTCTTGATGTTGTTTGGAAGTAACTGCTGCTAAGTTAGTGCTGCTAGAATAAAAGTTAATGATGCTGCTTAAACTGCTGAAGGATTACAACTGCTAGAAGAGTTTCTACTATCATAAGGATAAAGACAAAAGAAAGGATTAAGATGAAGATTGTTTATCAAGATTACTTACGGGATAAGTATGAGATATGTTTGTAAAAGATACGTATAAGTTATTTGTTTAGAAGATCATGATAACTTAGGAAAATATTGTAAGCCTGTTAAGACTCCTTGGTGTATAAAATGAGGTCCTAGGGTATAAAGTTTAATGTACCAAATACACACACATTCATACGCTTTTGATATATAGCTTCAAGGTTGTAAACCATAGTACTACACAGAGTACTCGTATTATTGATAATAATATTGGAGCTTTTCAGTGATATCATTGTTTATACAGTTTACTATTTCATTAATATTCTTCTAAGTATTAAAGAGTAGATTCCGCATACTCTTTAGCATTCATAAAGTTTCTATCATAGTTATTTTGGATTTATCCAAAGTAACTTAACATTTACAAGCTAAGGAATGGATCTTAAGTTGGGATCAACAAGTGGTATCAGAGCTTGTGTTTTGAAATTTTGATCTAGAAGAAACTAACAAGAAGAACTCTTTACTCACAAGGAAGAGATGGATCTAGAAACTGCACAAACCACTACTACTGCAAAGTTGCCCATTCTCAAACAGGGTGAATATGATATGTAGAGGCTAAGGATTGAGCAATACTTTCAAGTACAAGACTATGCTCTATGGGATGTCATAGAGAATGGAAACTCATTTAAACCAGTACCTCAAACAACAACAAATGCTAATGGTTCCTCAACTACACTAATACCAGGTCCTGTCACTACTGAAGAAAAGGCTCAAAAGAAGAATGATGTGAAGGCAAGAAGTATGTTACTGATGGCACTTCCTAATGAACATCTAATGACTTTCAATCAGTACAAGGATGCTCAGACTTTGTTTGCTGCTATACAAACAAGATTTGGTGGTAATGAAGCCACAAAGAAGACTCAGAAGACTCTTCTGAAGCAAATGTATGAGAACTTTAGTGCTCCAAGCGCAGAGTCTCTTGACTCTATTTTTAACAGGCTTCAGAAGATTGTATGTCAACTGGCTATCTTGGATGAAAATATTTCACAAGAAGATCTCAATTTGAAATTTTTGAGAAGCCTGTCTTCTGAGTGGAATACTCATGTTGTGGTCTAGAGGAATAAACCTGATCTAGACACAATGAGCTTTGAGGATCTCTACAACAATTTCAAGATTGTTGAACAAGAAGTTAAAGGAACTGCAATCTCAAGTTCAAGCTCAAGTTCTCATAATATGGCTTTTGTGTCATCCTCTAACAGTATTAATGAAGTAAATACTGCTTATGGAGTTAGTACTGCTAACACTCAAGTTAGCCCTGCTAGCACTCAAGTTAGCACTGCTAGTACTCAAGTTAGTACAGCTAAATTAATTGATGACACTGTTTATGCATTTTTGGCCAGTCAACCAAACGGATCTCAACTTGTATATGAGGACCTTAAACAAATCTATGAAGATGACATAGAAGAGATGGATTTGAAGTGGTAGTTAGCATTGCTGAGCATGAGGACAATAAGGGTTTTCTAGAAAACTAGTAGAAAGATCACTATCAATGGGAGTGACACAGCTGGATATGAAAAGTCCAAGGTGGAGTGTTTCAACTACCACAAGATGGGACACTTTGCAAGAGAATGCAGAGGACCTAAGAACCAAGATAGCAAAAATAGGAATCAAGATAGCTCTAGAAGGACTGTAAATGTGGAAGAAACTTCTTCCAAAGCCATGGTGGCTATTGATGGAACTGGTTTTGACTGGAGCCATCACACTAAGACATTAAGGCATTTAAAGTAGTTTCCTCAACTAGCAAAGTCCTTCTAGTAGGCTCCCTGTTTTTGCTGTCTTGATTCCTGGGTGCCATGCACACCCTTGCAAAGTGTCCTCTCTTATGGCAGTTGAAACACTCCACCTTGGACTTGTCAAACCTAATTCTTTCATTGTTGGCCATGTCCAGCTTCCTTCCAGTATTCTTTAGGAATTTTCTTGCCCTCATCTAGTCAGCATTAGCAATGGTCACCTCAAATCCAATCTCCTTTAGATTGTCAGATTGATTTTTGTAGATCTTCATTGTCTAGCTGTGGAATACTTGGTTGGCTAGCAAAGAAGGAATAAATTATAGCATCAGTCAAATTTTCAACATTTGTTGAGATATCAGCAGCACCTTGAGTTCTAGCAGTATTAACATCCTGAGCAGTATTCACTGCTCTAGTTGCACTGTTAGTGCTGTTAGAGGACATAAAAGCTACATTGTGTGAGTTTGTAGTTGAGCTAGATGTCCCCTTAACCTCTGATTCATAAGCCTTCAGATTGTTGAAGATGTCATCCAAACTTAATGTCTCAATCTCTGGTTTGTTCCTCCACACAATAGTATGCATAGTCCATTCTTGTGATAAACTTCTTAAGAACTTCTGATTGATGTCTTCTTGAGGAATAACTTCACCATGCATCTCCAGATGACTAATTAGCTTTTGAAGCCTTTCATAAGTTTGCTCAATCACTTCTATGCTAGATGCAGCAAAGTTTTCATATTGCTGCTTCAGAAGATTTTTCTGAGTTTTCTTTTTAGCAGTATTACCTCCAAATCTGTTCTCATTAGCCTGCATTAGTGTCTTAGCATCCTTGTATGAGTTGAACTTTAATTGATGCTCATTATGTAAGGCCATCAACAAAGTGCTTCTTGCCTTCAATTTTGCCCTTCTTTGTGCCTTCTTTTCAACACTTGTAGGAGGGATAACAGTCTCTTTACCATCAACAGTTTTTGTTACTATGGGTGCATTATCATTTTCTACGATCTCCCATAGAGTGTAATCAATGCACTGTAGGTACTACTCCATTCTCATATTCCAGAGATCATACTCACCATGTTAGAGTATGGGTAGCTTGATGGTTTGAGTAGATTGAGAATCCATTGCCATCTTAAAAGTAGATCTGGTGTGTAATAGCAGTTTCTTCTATTTAAAAGTTCTCACAGCTCTGATACACTTTGTTGATACAATAGAAAGATGTGGCTTAGCTTGTATAAGCCTAGTTGTAATTTCAAACAACCATGTAGATAACTTTGATTGTAATATCAAAGACTATGCGGAATCTAGTCAATGATACGAAGAAGAATTTCAATGAAAACTGTAATGAATAAAATCAAAACAAAGTTTACCAAACTTTCAGCCTTAATATAATACGAACACTCTTAATAGTGTTAGGGATTACAAAACCTTGAAGCTACGAATAGATTGCAGAAACAATGAAAAGATATCAATCTCTATACCTTAGGACCTCCTTTTAACACCAAGGAGTCTAAACTGGTTACTATATTATCTAAGGTATCATTATCTTCTAAACAAATAACTTATATGTATCTTTTACAAAAATATCTCATACATATCACATAAGCAATCTTTATCTTCAATCAATCTTTATCCATTAGTAGTTGTAACTCTGTCAGCAGTTGTAACTTTGTACCAGCAGCATTAACTCTGAACACTAGCAGCAGTAATTTATACACCAGCAACATTAACTCTGTACAAGCAGTAGTAACTACTTAGAATATTTTCTTTAATCTCCACCAGCAGTACTAACTTTACTCTAGCAGTACTAACTTTACTCTAGCAGTACTAACATATACTAGCAGTTCTAAGTTACATTAGTAGTACTAAGTTTATACTGACAGTAGTAAGTAATCCAAACCTTTCTTCTTGAGTAGCACTAACTTTGATAAGAGCAACAGTAATTCCAAACAGCCTTATGAAGCTTTTAATCCCAATAGATGTGAAGCATTATTTTTGGGACGACCCCTACTTGTTTAGGATTTGTGCGGATCAAGTGATTAGACGATGTGTTTATGGCCAAGAAGACGTTGATATCCTCACGGCTTACCATAATGGACCCACCGAGGGACATCATGGTGCGAACTACACCGCTAAGAAAGTTTTTAATTCCGGTTTCTATTGGCCAACGATTTATCGCGATGCTCATGACATGGTGAAGTCATGTGACTCATGTCAACGTCAAGGTAAAATCTCACAAAAGGATGAAATGCCTCAAAATGCAATTTAAGTATGCGAGATTTTGAGTTGGGATTAACTTTATGGCCTGTTCCATCATATTGAGGGAAAGTACATTTCGTGGCCGTTGACTACTTGTCTAAAATGGGTGAAGCAAAGAACTCCCCATATGATGCCCGAGTCGTCGTAAAATTTCTTACAAATCCTCTTTCGACCGAAATTTGGAACTCCCGTGCTATAACTAGTGATCGTGATACTACACTTTTATAATGGAACAATTCGCAAAGGTCATGCTTAAGTATGGTAGTTACACGTCGTTCTACCGCGTATCATTCACAAACTAGTGGACACGTGGAGGTTTTCCAAATCGTGGTTGGAAAGTATCTTAGAAAGTACCGTAGGCAAAAATCGTGCTTCATGGTCTGATAAGTTAGATGATGCTTTATGGGCCTTCCCCCCCACCCCCACCCCCCCCACCTCCCCCCCCCCCCCCACCCCTACCGTATTCATAGGACACCCTCGGGTGCAAACTCCTTATAAGCTTGTGTACGGAAAGGCTTGTCATCTTCCTATCAAGCTTGAACACAAGGCCTATTGGGCCTTAAGACATTGCAATTTCGATCTCAAGTCCGCGGGTGATCACCGGAAAGTTAAAATGAATGAATTAAATGAACTCTTTGATCAAGCGACAAGAACTCTTTAATTACAAAGCAGCATAACGCGCCTTAAAAATCCATTACAAATGGAGTATACTAAAAGTCACTAAGAAACCATATCTTTTAAGATGTTATAGTAAATCGAAATAGTATCAGCCCAAATCCCAAACAGCTGCTTATATATAAGCGTAAGCCCAAATCTGAAACGACCTCTTATTTGCACGGTCTTAAACACACTATAGAAAGTAAACAAATACTACTTTAAAGTTGAGTAAAAAACTTCAAATGAAACATACAATTAGCGTGGGTACCTTTTAACACGGGCAGTACTGGCGCGAAGGTTGTATGCGACACCGAGCTAATCTAATACTCGCCACCCACTTTGCCATATTCCAGTTGTTGCTCCAATGATGTTCCTCAGACCATTTGATTTTTCGACAAACACGCTTTGTATTCCTTTTCAGAGTAGTGCAAGTGTTGTGGCGAATCGGCAAATCCCAGCTCCTCTATATTTATTATGTCTGAAAGAAGTTCCTGCAAGAAGACGATGGCCATCTTTAAATATTAGTTTGTTGCGCCTGAAAATTAAGCGAGCTTAACAACGGTAAGCACACATATAAAAAAAATACAACAATCCTAGATTAATATGTCAAAACAATTAGGAAACTAAAGAGCTATTTGTTTTGTTCTCACCTAGTCCTGTTTGGTTGGTCAAAGCCAAAAAGCCGCGTGATCTGGAATCGTATCTAATTCCATCTTTCTTATGAAATCCACATTTCCAGCCCTATGGGAATCTGTAGCAGGTAGCTTTCGCTTGCAAAGAACACATACATCTTCAAGGAATCATCACTTATAGACCTTTAAATTTCAAGACCATAACAATTATTAGTATAATGAAAGACCATTATATAGTATAAGATAATTCATCAAAACAAAGCAACGAAACAAAAGAGATCAAGCCACGATTCCATAACATGTAACAACCTAACTCGTAAAGCCTCTAAATACAAAATTTCATTCCATATAACGCTTGAGAAAGTAGGATTTAAATTTATTCCCTTTTGTGGCCAACACAACCTGCAATAACATAAATAAAAGTAAATTCAATTTAATTTCCAAAAAACTTAAAATTCACTGAATTTAAGCCAATGGTGTTTCCATAATCATTTACCCATATATGAGCCACCAAACACCCTTAATCGGATACGTAGCATAAACAAACTATAGTGCTACAAAATTACCTTCGCCTGGCAGGCAAAAAAAATCACACCACCTGATCAGAAACAACGACAAAACTATTTGAACACGTGACATGAAGTTGGGCGTAATGTAACATGTTGGTTGACTTCAATGATTTGTAGCTCTCAGTTTGATGACGACGGGCTCTTTGGATAGGCCGTGATAGAACATAGAGGGTCAGGAGCTTCATGTCTAACAATTAGATGCTCCTTATGTACCCTCAAAAGCGCATCTGAGACAATTTTCTTTTGCAAAACTGGACCAATACTTAAGCAACATGAAATCCAAGATACTTAAATTAGCCTACCAAAAGAAGAAATTGATGTGGCAAGCCCATCATAAACGGATAAAAAATAAATTGTTTTGACCTCATGTCGAAAAAGTTTCCCACACGCGAGTACAAATAATGATTTCCGTAAAGCGTATAATAACCTTAAGGAACTAATTATCGATATAACTATTCAAGAATTGCCACTTTGTTACCTACTACTAACCGACTAAGCCGGTAAATCTCTTAAAAAGTCCCAACTATCATAACACCTAATCCTATCAAAGTATGCAGGATATACGCTTAGAGGCATCATGAACCACTATTAAAAATGCAATTCAAACCTAACATGTTTTAATCTAGTACAAAAACTCTTTACAGAGTGCGCCTTAAAACCCTTCACATTCGGCTGCACTTTTTCAATTAAGCAAATCCAAACACTATTTCCTAAAGTGCTTGGACTCGGAACTGAAAAAGCAACCCAAGCAATTTGGTTTTTACCTAAATAAATAGGTAAGCACTTAAATAAGCAAAATCCCAAACACCCTACAAAATTTCCCTCAAAACTATAGCAAAAAAGTAATTAAATAAGGACTCATACCTACGAAAATAACACGCCTTCCCAGTTACACGACCTCCAGATTAAGCCATCTTCAAACTGTCCTCATGCTGCCAAAACAAAAGTGCAGCACACTATGATGATACATTATGGACTAACAAAATTTCATAATTACTGAGACCAATAATCAATATCCTAAACTAAAACAGTAACAAAAAATCTAAACCCTTAATTCATGAAGGAAACCGTTATTAAATTGCGAAAGAAGAAAGAAAACAGGTTTTAAAGACTTAAAATTGCTTTTAAGCTTCTATTTACAAATAGATCTTGAATCTTCTATTTAGTGAGCCGGTTGATGTTGGTGAGTCGCAGCTTCTAGAAACGGTGGAGGATGAAGATCGGTGGTCTATGGATATTGCGGAGGAGCAGGTATTAGTATAATGGGGATTTGATGGAGACAGGTGTAAGAGGAAGAAGGTTGGAGAGACACGTGTTTAAGGAAGATGACAATCTAGTTAGGGCTAATATATGTAATATGTGTATTTTACTGTTCACTCGTATTAAAAAATATTAAAATCAAATTACTGTAGCAAGTGTGAGTACCAAAACTACGCCTTTTGTTATAAAGTATAATATTGCTCATTTTAGATAATCTTTTAAATTTTTTAGACCTTTTCATAATTTGTAATATTTTTTGTATGTTGACCTTAGAGGAAGGAGTATGGTGGCGGTGGGGGCTCGTCACATCCGACTTGGCCTCGCCACAGCCCTCGCCACCACACCACCACCGTTCGCCATAGCCAAAAATCAAATATCTCTCCATAGCCATGGCTTAAATAATGACAAAAATGTATATATCCGTTAACAATATATCCTTTGCATATATTTAATTATATTAATTTTTTTAATTTATACCAACTTTTACACTATAAATATTACCTCATTTTATCAAATTTTACACAACTACTCTTTCAAAACACTACATCTTAAAATCAATAAACATGATGAGTGATTCAGATGGTGGTGATTTGTCCGATGTTGATGATTTCGATGATCTTGACATGATTATGCAACAAGTTCAGTCAGAGCAACAACAAGAAGAAGAAGCAGAACGGGTGCGCCACCGAAACTATATCTACCGGGAACGTTTAGATGCGGAAGCACGTTTGATGGCGGACTATTTTGGTCCCCACCCAAAATATCCCGAGTATTATTTTCGAAAATGATATCGTATGAGCCGTACACTATTTTTAAAAATAATCTCAGGTATTGAAAATTACATTCAAATTCACCATCCTCTTCCTCCGCATTTCGATTTCTTTAGAGTCCGACCCGATGCTACGGGTCTACTAGGTTTTAGTGTTATTATGAAATGCACATGCGCCATACACCAACTGGCATACGGCGTAACACCTGATTCATTAGATGAGTATTTACAAATGGGTAACCATTGCGCACGCGATTGTCTAGATTTTTTTACTATGTGCGTTATCGATCTGTTTATGCCCGAGTATTTACAAAAACCTGACTTCAATGACATTCAAAAGTTATACACTGCACACAATAATATTCATGGTTTTTCGGGAATGCTTGGAAGCACTGATTGTATGCACTGGGAATGGAGAAATTGCCCAAAAGCATGGCATGGCCAATTTTCTAGAGGTGATAAAAAGTACCCAACTATAATGCTTGAGGTCGTTGCTTCATATGATTTGTGGATTTGGCATGCATTTTTTGGGGTAGCGGGTGCAAATAACGATTTAACCGTTTTGAATAATTATCCGTTATTTGATGACCTTCTTGATGATATCGCCCCCGTGGCTCCGTTTGAATGTAACGGGGTTACATTCGAAAAAAAGGGTATTATCTAGCCGACGGCATTTACCCACAATGGTCATCTTTTGTTAAATTATTTACGGTTGCAAATTCAGAGAAGAATGCGTTATTTAAAGAGAAACAAGAAAGCGCTCGAAAAGACGTTGAAAGAGCTTTTGGGGTCCTTCAAGGACGTTGGCATATTATATGTCAACCGGCGCGTGCTTGGACCGTCAACAAGCTACGCATAATCATATACACTTGCATTATATTGCATTACATGATTTTAAAAGATCAAAAGTTTGCGTTATCCGGGTTTGAGCAACAAAATTATATTTGCCCGCAAGCAAATATATTAAGGACATGGATCGAGCGATGCGAATTGCAAAGAAGAAAATTCAAAGAACTACGTGATAAACAAACACACGCAAAGCTTCAACGTAATGTCATTGAGCATCTTTGGCAACAACATCTACAACATCAACAGGAAGATTAGTTTATTTATAATTTGATGTATTTTTTATAAATTTTCGCATTAGTTTTTAAATTTCGTAATGTTTTATTTTTATTGTACTGTATTTTGTATTTTTATATTAATGAAATGAATTATGTTTGTGTGAAAATAATGAAAAATAAAATAAAATTGTGAGTGGTGGGGTCCAAATGATGAGATAGATGTGTGTTATGAGTGAATATGTATTTTTAAATGGGAGTGAAATGCTAAGGTGAGAGCCTGTGGTGCCCAAATGAAGAGCTATGGCTTGCCATGATACTCCACCCTCTTAGCAACACATTGTTTAAAATGTTTTCTGGATCTATTGTTATGGCCGGTCTATCACAACTCCAAATATGTCATCATTATGGTTAGTTCATAGCTTGTTTTTTTTCTTCTGTCAATATATATGCGCTATATTGGTTTATGAGCAATCGTGTTGATATATATTCATTTGCTAGATTATTTATCTATCTAACGGTATAAATTTAAACGATGTTAAATTTATATAAACATCATCAACAAAAAAAATGTATCCGTACAACACACGGATATTACACTTGTTCTCTTTTGTTGTTATTATTAGTTTACATGCATATTGCAGATAATTTTGACCCCTTAAATTTAAATTCAGCGGCTCCCCATCATGTGATTTTAAGCGTGTATAAGAACAAATTATGTTATTATTATTGTTTAGTTATGTAGTTATACTAGTACCAAATCTCCCATTTACGCACAAGGTTATAATGCAATAACTTAGAGCATTTCCAATGCAATGCTTTTCCAAAAGCTTTTCACTATTTGGAAATGTCTTTCAATGACTTTTTTGCATTGCACAAGAAGACTTTTACAATAGCTTTTTCTAAAGACTTGCAAAACTTCTACCGTTTGAAGTTTTGTACTAAAATACTATTTTAATCAATGTATGTTTTATGCAATCTTATTTTCTCTTTCCTAAAAGCTTTTGTAAAAAGTTTTACCATTGAAGTAATAGGTTGATCATTATTAAAAAAATAATAAAATTGATGGCACTAAAGACTAAAAAGCTATTGAGGTGTTTGAGCATTGGGGATGCTCTTATAATACGTAAAAAATATTTATTGTCTTCATAATTGAGATTATGTAGTGATGGGGAAGGTTAAAATAAAAAGACAAATATCCGTGAGAATTGAGATTAGACATCTTTTTTTTAAAAGTTCTCGAAAAATTCTTTTGGGAAACTGTTACACTTTTATTAATAAAATCGAATTATAATACAATAAATTAAATTAACAGAAAATTAAATAACAAACAGAAAATGGTAGAAGCAGAAGATAGACACTATATAACGATAAGTAAATAAAAGCAGTAAAAGGTCGTGGAACGAGGCTCGTGTTTAACACGATTCCCTTAAAACAGATTCGCCGTCTGTTTCCCAGGGTACAACGTCCAAAGCTGTTGTACAGCCGGACCTGACAAACTTGCCTGAAAAATCACGGAAGCAGTCGTACATTTCTGATCGAAAGGATTGTTGGAACTTGGTTTAACGAATGAGACTAAGCCTCTATTTATAATGAAAACGTTGTCTTATTTTTCAAGATAAATAACTGCCCAACTTAAGCAAATCTTTTATTAACAAAAATTTTTTTGCATATCTTTTAATGACACAAGATATTCTGTACAAACTTATTTGATAAGTTTAAATCTATTCCTAAAATAGATTTCCAGATTTTGTGTTTCACGTGTCCCACTTTGAGACACGATATCTCATTCATATTATCTCCATTTTAAACATAAATATATATAACATATACTATTTTTCCAACAATCCCTCACATGAATGGAAATCGGTCGAAAACACACGAAAGTTTCAGCGAAATTTCTGCGGTTGAGTCCTGCATAGGATAGGTAGGCGTGACCCATTGAACCTTCCCTTGTGAGATGCACTTAGTCTCCTAGATCTGAGTAGACGTGATGTCTTTGAACTCAACATCTGTTTACGTAGACGACAATACACACTCACACAAGACTCTCCCCGACCTTGTCAAGTCCTCATAGTCGTGCTCGTTATGGTCATGAACACTAGCCTGGTTCTGCAAGAGCTCTTAGGAATTGCGCCCCCACAATTCCCTTCGAAGCGACCCCACTTCTCTTTCACATAGGTGATTTCATCTTGAATCATTAAAAACATATGTTTTGCAATTTCATCTTGAATCATTATGCTTTGTGATTTCATCCTGAATCATTAAAGCCATATGTTTAACCTCAACAAGTCACATTTGTTATAGGAATGGACTAGGATGTTACAATTTTAAGTAACACCTTATATTGACGTGATTTCCCTCACATTTCTATGATTAGGTTGTCCTATTGAACCCAGATCTTGGGATCTCCAGTCAACTGGGTTAGGTTTTCCTTTATAGAAACTCATTCCTTTAAGGGCTTTAGTCACATTCCTTTAGACGACTCTCTAACCAACTCTCCGCTTAAGCCTTTCGTAAGCGGATCCGCGATGTTATCCATTGACTTTACGTATTCAATCGTGATAACTCTATTTGAGAGTAGGTGTCGCACCAATCACCGTCTATGATGAATATGTCTCGACTTCCCGTTTTACATTGTGATATGAGCTCGGTCAAAATTCAATTGACTATCACACTTTATAAACATGGTCGTTACCGGTTTACGCCATGTTGGTATGTCCTTTACGAATTAACGTAAATATCCTGCATATTCTATAAATTTATCTAAAATGATAAATTCATATTTCATCATAGATTTAGCTATAAGCGTCTGTTTGAAATACTTTCGAGATTTCTAAGACATAGCTTCCCACTTAGCGTAAATACATCCGCTCTAGTGGATTTAGATTCTTATACATATAAGAATCCGTATTTACATTACTCTATCACTTGATAGCAGTTGGATATCATAGTACTCTTGTAATAATTACTGAAATGGTCCTCACCTGACTATAAGTTATAAATCAGGTCTGACGCCCGTCATTAAACACATAAGATGCCCAATATTCTTTGAGTATTTAAAATGGGCAACACCTTTAGATTAAAAGATGTCATTGAATTCTAGCTAGGCTGGAATCCCCCACATTGAACCTCTCAAGAATATTGTCCTTATAATATTTTTGACTTTAAAGCAAATCCATATTGGTTCACGTGACCTTAGTTCCAAGAACCATATTCAACAACTAATGAAGTTCATGTCAATCTTGACTCCAACATGTCATTAGTGGATTTGTTTATCTTTTTATCACTTCTAGTGATAATTATACCATCTATGTATAAATACATGAGTACACAAATACATCCATTAATTTAAAATCCACATTCTTACATGATATGGTGAAATTTGATATCCTTGTTTGGGAGCTTTCCTTAAGTCATATAATGACTTAACAAGCCTACAAACTTTGCTCTCTAATCCAGGAGCCATGAAACCCTCGGGTTGGTTCATATATATTTCTTTTTCTAAATCTCCGTTTAGAAATGCCTTTTTCACATCTATTTGGTGAACTTCCAAATTTCTTAATGCGGCAATATCAAGTATCATTCTAATCGAGGTTATTCGCGCAACAAGCGAATAAGTATCAAAGTAATTTAGACCTTCGCGTTTTCTAAATCCATTGATTACCAGTCTTGCTTTGTACTTGTCAATGGTGCCATCGGCTTTCCTCTTCTTTTTGAAGATCCATTTATAGCCTAGTGGTTTACAACCCGAAAGTAAATCCATTAGCTAAAATAGAATCTATTTCACTTTTAATGGCTTCTTTCCATTGAGCCATTCCGAGGAAGTTACCGCTTTTCGATAAGAAGTAGGTTCATTTTCTACCATAAAAGAAACAAATCGGGTCCAAACGATTTCTCGGTTTTTGCCATTTTGCTTCTTCTAGGTTCAACCTCTTCTTCATTGGGTTGATCTTGTCTCTCATCTTGGATATCATAATCATCTCATTGCCTCTGATCTTGGACAACTTTGTCATCTATTCTAGATTATTTTCTAATTTCTTTCATTAACAAGAAAATATATTTTCAAAGAAGGAAGAACTTCTTTATTACATTATGGTATCCTTGTGTATATCACATACACAAAGAAACCATAAGTACTACTGTTATGAGCATATACTAAGAATATGCTATTCACAGTTTCAGGTCAAATCTTTTGAACCTTGGGGTTTAGTACGGATATCTTAGCTAGATATCCCCCTACATTTGTAAATACTTATAAGATAGTCTTCTTTTCGTCCATAGTTCATAAGAACTATCTTATTTTCTTTACAAAGGATCTTATCTAAAAGATAAGTAGCCGATATAATCGCTTTCCCCTACATTCCATGGCTTAAACCAGGACTTAAGAACATGGCATTAACCATATCTTCTAATGCACGGTTCTTTTCTTACAACAATTCTCTTGTTGGAGTATCAAGAGCAATAAATTTGTTCTTATTCTAGGTTTAGCACATAAATTTAGAAATGGAAACACATATTCACCTCCGAGGTGACTTCGAACCACTTTGTTCAATGATAAGTTGATTCTCAACTTATTTATATAGAACAATCTTGTCTATATTCTTACTCTCAAGTAAGTATAAATAGCAATATTTTGTACCACCATCAACACATATGATGAAGTACTCGGTATTCGCTACCTTAGTAGGTATCAATTCCAAATCACATAAAACCATGTGAATCTTATCAAGGGGTTCGGTTATTTCCGTTTAACCGAAAGAAAAGACAATCTTGTCAATTTGGCTTCAACACAAGTTTTAATTCTGTAATCTGTGTCAATACAAAAAAGGGTATCCAATTTGGTTTAATTAGACAACATATTGAGTTAAAAATTAAAACATGTCCGAGTCAATCATGCCATACATTTAAACAATCAAATAAGCTGAATTCAAACTCATTTTAATGAAATGACCATTAGAAAATACATTCAGCTTAAACATTTTCAAATTATGTTATTCGTTAACTCAATATTTTTTATTTGATTCAAACACAAGATGAAAGCCAAATTTCATTAAGTAACCATCCGGACACAAGATTCCTACAAATCTCCGCCACGTACAACGCGTTGGTTAACTTAAACTCTTTGCCAGATGTAAATTACATCTCCCGTTCCCGTGATATTAGCAGTTGGAGAGTTTCCCAAATTCGTTCTCTCCATTCACTACATTAAAAGAGTTAATCAAACTCTTATCACCATAAACATGACATGATACCGAAGTGTTAATCCACCATTATCTAAGATCGGATTCCCTCATGGCCTTAGTTTTCATGTCATTTAGACCATATAATGCACAGTTATTGCACATAAGGTTTCTGAATGCTTCAAAGCATCTACCGTACATGTAACTAGAGTATCGGTCTCCCTTTTAACAAGTTCGAGAGCAGATCCTTTAGATGTCACTCGTGACATTCCAAATATTTTGTTAATGCGAGATCTCATGATTAGTTTGAAACTAATTTTGGTACTATTAATAACATGCTTAATCACAAGTGTTTCTTAAAAAAACGATTTTAATTCGTCTTTTGTTTGAAACACTGATGTTTTGTAAGATCCGTTACACAAAACTGTTTTAAAAGAAGTCTTTCGATTAAAACAATTAAATAATATCACCTATTTCATAATGTTTTAACAAAACACATATTTAATATGATGTTGTCAATTTCCATAAAAGTTCTTTAATAGATCTATTTTACATGATCTATTTTTATACTGAAACTCAACAAGGTTTCAGTAGATCCATTCATCTAAAGAAACTCAACAAGGTTTCAATAGATCCATTCTTCTAAAGAAACTCAACAAGGTTTCTACAGATATACTTTTAAACTTCAAAATTTCAAGAATTATATCTAGTTAATAATTAAACTCTACCCGGTTTAAAATAAACTAGACAAGTCAAACAAACACTTTCGCTAATTTAGTAAAATGATGTATATAATCAGATATTTAATAATAACTTGTATAATTATCAATATCTTGTTTCAAATAAACTCTTCTTGATTTCATTGAACATGTTACAATTATCTAATAAAATAACAACTTATGTTTTAAGAGATTTGTTTCAAAGAAAATCCACTTGGTTTCAATGAATCTAAATTCGTCATGATTTGCAACCATGTTAGTAATTGGCGCACCAATTACATTTACAATATTCACTAGGGTTACACTCGTGTTACCGTTAGTAAACTTGTCAATACAAAACAGTTAAGAACTGTTAAAATAATTTGGTATCTAATAAATCAACTTGGTTTATTTAAACTTGTACCAAATCCGATTCAAAGAAACTCAAATTGGTTTCAATGAATCAAATAGATCAGTTTAATAGAAACTCAATCTTGGTTTAAAGATAAACTGATCCGAACACCTGAAAGATCACACACAAACAATTAAATAAACTGTTATAAACCGGTATCCAAGAAATTCAATCCTGATTTCTATATCCTTGTACCGGATCTGCTTCAAAGAAACTCAATCTTGGTTTCAGTGAATCAACTAGATCAGTTTAATAGAAACTCAATCTTGGTTTCAAACTAAACTGATCTGAACAACTACTTTTTAAAAATCGGTATAGATCTGCAATTCCAAATCTGTACATTAAAAAACTGTTTATTAAAACTGATTTCCAAAGAAACTCAACTTGGTTTCGACATAAAACAATTTATAATTATAAAATATGTTAATAATAATTAATCCGATTTAACAAAAATGATTTTAATTCTGTTACACATAATCTGTTTTAAGACTGTTGGGAAACTGTTACACTTTTATTAATAAAACCGAATTATAATACAATAAATTAAATTAACAAAAAATAAATAATAGAAAATTAAATAACAGACAGAAAGGGGTAGAAGTAGAAGACAGACACTATATAACGATAAGTAAATAAAAACAGTAAAAGGTCGTGGAACGAGGCTCGTGTTTAACACGATTCCCTTAAAACAGATTCGCCGTTTGTTTTCCAGGGTACAACGTCCAAAGCCGGACCTGACAAACTTGCCTGAAAAATCACGGAAGCAGTCGTACATTTCTGATCGAAAGGATTGCTGGAACTTGGTTTCTATGGAGCTACATATTTAGTTGTTTCTAAAACAAATGAGACTAGGCCTCTATTTATAATGAAAACGTTGTCTTGTTTTTCAAGATAAATAACTGCCCAACTTAAGCAAATCTTTTATTAACAAAAAAAGATTTGCATATCTTTTAATGACACAAAATATTCTGTACAAACTTATTTGATAAGTTTAAATCTATTCCTAAAATAGATTTCCAGATTTTGTGTTTCACGTGTCCCACTTTAAGACACGATATCTTATTCATATTATCTCCATTTTGAACATAAATATATATAAATATACTATTTTTCCAACAAATTCCAAAAAGTTCCACAAGATCAGGTATGTTGGTGCATAAAACTTTTGTAAAGAATTTTTTTAATAATTTTGAGTTTTTATTCGTTTTTTTAATGCACAAAAAACGAATTTTTGATGAAATTTTTTTTGATGCAAATAATTGCATTAAATCGTTTTTTTTTGCATAAAAAATTTGTTTTTGTACCTAAACTTTTTTTGACTTTTTGCATCAAAATTTTATTGCGCATCAAACTAAAACAAGTTGAAAATTTTAAGCATCAAAATTTGTTGGGCATCAAAATTTCGTTCTTTATGCATTAAAATAACATATAAAAACTCAAAATTAGAAAAACTTTCTTCACAACTTTTTTATGCACCAACATACCCGATCTTGTGGATTTTTTTCAGAATTTTTCGATAACTTAAAAAAACATTTATAGTGTATACTTGTCACGAATATTTTTCTTTTTATTTGATCTTTATCCATGCAGTGATATATGAAATTTTATCATTTTATATACGGGGTTACACGCATACGCACGCAGTTGTAAACATAAAAATGAAATACAATTTTTATGATTTGCAAATGTTATATGAGATATAATTTATTCTCCATGATTTTCTAAGTTTTATAGATAACAATCTATACACTATATATAAAGATCAAAACATAAAAGGTCTTGCAACTTTAATATATTTTTTTAATTCAAATTCGCGTTTACAAGCAAGGTTTAAATCATTTTTTCAAATCAATCAATTATATCATTAGGTACATAAGTAGGATGGGTGTGTGAGAATTATAGAAGAGATCATTGAGACTCGAGGAGAAAGCGAGTTTTATCAATGAATTTTATGTCTTTAAATGTCCAAGGCTTTGTCCAAAAGGCTAAAAAAGATTAGGTAAATGAGTTATGTATTAAAAATAAGGTAAATTTGCTGCCGCTTCAAGAAACAAAAATAGAGAATGTAGATTGTTTTTGCATTAAGCAATGTTGGGGTAATCTTTCTTTTGAGTACGTGTGTGGTCCTCTTGTTGGTAGTTCAGGCGGAATTCTTTGTGTTTGGGATCCTAGAATGTTTTGTTAGCATAACTCAACGGTGCCAGACTAGTTTGTTGCTATTTAAGGTGACTGGATTCCAAGTGCTAAGAAATGTCTTATAATTCTGTATACGCTCCTCAAGAAGTTTCTGAAAAAGAATATGTTATGGAATTATTTAAATCATGTGATTTATAATTGGAATGGTGAAATTGTCATTATGGGAGATTTCAATAAAGTTCGCTCGAAAGATGAACGTTATGGTTCTTTGTTTAATAGTCACAGTGTTGCTGCTTTTAATTCTTTCATTTCTTTAGGAGGTTAGGTGGAAGTGCCTTTAGGAGGTTGTTCTTTTACGTGGTGTCATAAATCGAGGCAAAAAATGAGTAAGTTGGATCGTTTTCTCATCTCCGAAGGTCTAATGGGGTTGTGTCCTAACATTTCTGCAATTTCTTTGGATCGTTGTTTATCGGATTATCGTCCTATTCTTTTGCGTGAGGCTTGTTTTGACTATGGTCCTATTCCATTTCAATTGTTTTACTATTGGTTTGAATGAGAGGGTTTTGATAAACTTTTTGAAGAGACATGGAGGGAGTCGACTATTTCTGCCTCTAATGCTATCTCTAAGTTCATGAAGAAGTTGAAGTTCTTAAAAGAGAAAATTCGTTTATGGACTAAAGCTAAGAAAGAGAGTTCTAAAAGTCAGAAATTAAAGCTTAAAGGTATGTTATCTGATGTTGATTCTTTAATTGATAACATGAATGTTGATCATGAGTTATTAAATAAAAGATCGTATGTCATGGATTCGTTACATGATTTGGAGAAACAAGAGTCGTCGGAGATAGCTCAAAAAGTTAAGATAAAATGGTCGATTGAAGGAGATGAGAATTCTAAATATTTTCATAGAATATTAAACAAGAAGAGAAATCAACTTGCAATTCGTGGTATTTTAGTAGATGGTGTGTGGAATGATTCTCCTAGCATGGTAAAAACGAGTTTTTATCGCATTTCAAGGATCGTTTTGATAGACCATGTTCATCGCGGTTATTGTTAGACAAGGAATTTCCAAATAGATTGAATTTGGATCAGAAAGAGGACATGGAAAGGAATTGTTAGTGCAAATATTACGATATTTAATCTATACGGTCTCTTTATGTTTTGGTGATGACAAACATGTAACTTGTAATACATAACGTAAAGTACGCAAGTTACTCGTAATCACAAATCATCAATGCATACATATATCAACATCTCTCGACGTCCCAAGTCTGCATCAACACCGACATTTGTTTGCACCCGACGTAAATCACGTAAGGTATGTACAAACAAACATTAAACTTGTTGGATGATTAAAAAAATAGTTTTATCTTAAACTCTACATTTTATAAATATGACAACAATTTCTCAAACATTAATTAGACAAATTATTTTTGAATAAAAAAATGTTTTATGTGGTAATTATTTCAAAATTCAAATCTGGCCATTTTCCCCCTAAAACAAGTCATATTTTCACAAGATAAGTATTTCACTACAAAAAGACAAAAACAGGAGCGTCTGTCGGGGCGGTCCCTCAGCGGTCCCTAATATATCTGGGACCACCATTTTCTGACAAACAGATTCCAGCTCCTATAAATAGTGGCTCACTTTCAACTATTTCATAACCCTTTTGCACAGATTTTTTTAGTTCTTTCTCTCTCTAAATCTCACAACATTTCTCTACATCTTTGATTATTTAACTTGTTTAATCTTGTTTAAATGTGATCCAATCTTCTATCCTTTCCTTCTTCCCTCAAGTGCAAGAGAAGAACTTTCGTCATCGTCAAGATACGAAGTTATGTAGTCTAGTTAGTCCATTTGTAACATTTGTTACATACAGATCGAGTCCATGTCTTCTGATCTCTAGTAATGTGTATATCCGAATAGTGTATAAATTTAGAAGTGTTGATTGTGTGTCGGTTAGTATTTTAGGCCTTAAAATACTCGTGTGAAGTGGTAGATTGGTTTTACCTAAGATTAGGACTCGACATCTAGCTTAGTGTCGGAAAATAATGTAAGCGACACGATTTATGTGTTTAGGCCTTAAAACACAAGGTTTGTTATGTTGGCCCATAAAACATAACGGGTTTGGTTGTACCCGAAGAAGGACTCGACATTTAGCTTAGTGTCGGAAATTGGTATAAGCGACGTGTAACGGTATTCTCCGCCTAAAGGGAGCTTTTTGACTAGTGAAGTAACTCTCGAGTTGGGTACTCGGAGAGTGGAGTAGGGCGAAGAGGAGCTTCGTGACCGAACTACTATAAATCATCGTGTCTGGTTTGCATTTCCTTTTACCTATCTCTTTACGCTTATATTTGCATTTACCGTATGCATGATATAGATGATTGTGTGACTAGTGGTTTATATCGTTGTGATTATATTTGTGTCATGGATATTGTGTTTATGGTTATGTCACTGGATATGCTTTATTACCATATGTATAGTTATTGAAGAACTAGTATTAACACTCTTTATATTGCGTCACAATTGATCGGGTATTTGATACGAAAGATCTAGTCCAAAAAACCTCTTCTGGAGGCGGTCCCCATAAATCAGGCAGCCCCCTAATTTAGCTAGGCGACCCCCATATATTTATGGGACCACCGGCATAGAGTTATGTAATGTCTGATCTAAAGTTTTTAAACGAAAACGTATTCACCCCCTCTATGTATTCCACAATTGGTATCAGAGCCATGTTGCTATAGTTTTCAAAACAAATGGTTTTTAAAATAGAGTACGATCCATGTATCAAGTTACCCATGAAGGGGGATTAAATATGAAAAGTGTTTTGTTGCTTGATTCGTACTAATTTTGTTGTTAAAAATACTTCGTTTAATAGCTTGAAGGAAAATCTTCTAAAAAAGAGTTTGGAAATGTCAATATATTTTTTTGGTCGTAAGAGTAGAAATGGCGTCTAAAACACGTATTTTATCTGCTGGAACAACTTTCTGAAGTCCTACGTCCTTCCATTAAGTCACCAAATGATTTTATACAAAAAACGTGTTTTTTTGGTCACTAGTGGAGGCCCCCTAAATGTTAGGACGACCCCCTAATATATATGCGAGTCGTCACCTTTCCGGAGACTGTCTGTCTGTTTCGTCAGATTTTGGAAAACTTCGAAGATTCATATAAAATCAACCGTAAGTCCGTAGAAGTCGTGCCACCCGCCATTTTAAAGGTAATTGAGTATACTTTCATTTAAAAACACTTCCAAGACTTTATTTCAAACTAAAATAATTCATAAATGCAAAATACTACATAGTGGTCAAAACGTTGTGTTTCGTTTTAACATAAAACTTGTATTTTACATTTTCCTTCGAGTTGGGCATTTCTAGTCGATGTATCTTTGAAAAACGGTGTATTTATCTTTTTAAAATATTGATATTGATTAATCTTTAAAATGAGGAGGAAACCATTTTATTTTCAAATAAAGTCAAGCTAAGTATACGTCGTTGTATCTATACACAAAACGATGACTAATATCTTTATGTGTTATGCTAAATGATTATGTGTGTTTTCTTAGGTCTTAATATTGTTAATAGATATTATTAAGTGATAATTACTATTTGTAATTGAACTACGTGTATATCTAAACACATGTGCCATGCACGCTATTTGTGTGTTACTAGTTTTTTAGATTATGCCTAATGGGAATTACGCTAGATCTCTTGCGTTAAGTTGCAAAATTGTTTGTGCATTGCATATAGGCATAGATAGATATATTTACAAATGTTACATAAACATCTTGTAAATCATTTTGAGTGTAGTAATCTTCTTAGGATTGAGAGTTCAATAGTGTGTCAAGTATGTTGGAAATTATTGTCATAAGATCACACGTTAAAACCCGTCACCAAAATATTTCCAACAAGATGTCTAAATATTTTCATCGTCTTGCCTTGTTTGACCTTGGGTTGGTTAAACAAAATAAAATACTGCATTAATACATTTGTAATTAAGTAAAAGAAAATGTATTTTTAAACTTTGCTTGTGCCTGCATTGTTCTAACACACACACACAATTATATTCTTTTTATAAACATATAGTATTTTACAAAAGATGTGTTTTGTATTAAAATGGTTAGGAAAATCATTTATATACTCATAAAATGTAGAAAACTATGCATACTATACATATCAACAAATTGTTTTTCGCACAAGCAAAATATATGACAATCTTGAAGTAAGAAATTAACTTGTCATTATTCATCAACCTCACTTTACAACTAGTCTTAGGATTAATGGAACACACTATGAAAATCTTTATTTGTTTCCTTTTAAAAGAGTGTTCGTGAGGGTCAAAAAAGATTTCGAATATATATCGATTCATTATTCAAATTATGATCGATATTATTATCAAATCTAATTGACAAGTTTTCGAATATGGACATGAAATCGGATTCTTATTTGTCTAGCTTTAAGATTATATCAAAATATAACAAGAGATATTATCTTAAACCTACATACTCAATCACACTCGATTGATATGAAAATATTGACATCCTCCTCAAAGACGATAAGAATATGCATCAGATCATAACTCACACTTGTGTAAATGATGTCATATTGAGTCTACTTGTCCAATAGTTGTGTTGCAAATATTTGAAAAATATATGCATAAAATACACAATGAAGTAGGATTGACGACTTGAATGTTTTATCCAAAATATTCAAGTAATTTACCTTGCAATGCACTTGGTAAAGTCATCATATCCGAAAAGCCAAACATGAGCAAATGCACAACTTATGTAACTTTGCTCAAACAATTCAAAAGCACAACTCAAAACTAAAACTCTCTTCTCATTAAAACTTTCTCTTACTTTACTGAATAAGCATAGTATTTATTCTTCACCAAATGAGAACCTTTTAACCATCTAAGGTTAGGATTAAGAATGATTGAACATATTCCACAAACCATTATTGTACTTTCTTTCAATAAGTGGTCGTAAGAAGATTTCGAATATAAAGATGATTATTATTCAAACGATAATCAATCCACTATTTAATCTAATTACAAATTAGAATATGAACATGAAATCAAGACTAGGATTTATCTAGATCACGGAAATATCAATCAAATGACCTTAGATATTTTTCTGAGTCTACATGAATAACAATCCTCGGTTATTACATGAAATCACGAAGTAGATTGCAAGACAACAAGATTAGTCATCAAATTGCAACTCACACTTGCAATGAAGATGTCTCATTGAGTCTAAAGTGTTCAAATGTTTGTGTTATTAACTATGGTCAACTTATACATGTTAAACTTAACACACTCTAAGTGGGATTGACGACTTATAGATTTCCATCAGGAAACTCATAAGTACTCTAACTTAATAAGCAAGACTTGGATGTCATTTCTGAAAACTTAAATCAAGAAACCTTATAACTTATTGATGCGGTTGTTGTTAGACTTCAACAAGGAGTTTTACAACTCCCTAGGCATAGCACCTAACCATTGTAGTATAGTAAGACAAGACTCGGGGGTTGTTATCGTTCTCTAGGGGAATAGGTTGGGAAGGCTCAAACAGAATATATCAGAGGTCTAAGGGGTGAGATAAGATTATTTTTGTGTTTTTATATTTTATAGAAAGCAATTAAAATTCAGGTTTTAAGAGGTTGGTTTAGTTTTAACTAATTAAACTAAATATAAATATAAACTACTTTGGTGATAACTATATGATAAACGAATGTATTTACTTAATCATGCACTACTTCTTAGTTTGTTTCTCCTAATTCTGTTGCTTTGTCACACTTGTGATGATCTGTGTAAGGTTTTCCTAAACGAATTACACGAAAACGCCGTCTACGTAATATTCCCTTATGGCAAGGCACAAGTAAGGTAGTATGATGAATGTTACAAGGCCCCTAAGAGTTTATTAAATGCATTTAAAATACTTAAGAGGGATCAACCATATTAGGGTAAGGTAGTATGAAGATTGTTACCGATGGTATCCTTTCTACACACTCGCGTTTCTCTAGACGTCTATGCCAATTTAATATCTTATGGCTAGTTTTCTAAAGCCTAACGCGCACATCCATCACAAGAAGCAACATTAAAAAGATCTACAAACTAAGTTTCATGCAATCATAAGTAAATACTAAAGGATCTAGCCTAGCATGTTAAATAAATGAGAAGAACAAGAATCAATCACAAAACACATAGACATATTAAGTGATTAGAGATAAATGAACTTCACTTGATTAAACCATGGATTCAAGGCTGATACAATAGGGTTTTGATACCCTAAAAACAGCCTAAAAGCTGCTACACTCAAACTATTAAAGTTAGGGTTCATCTCCCAAAAGTTACACACTAAAAACAATAAAACGAGTTTGTATATATAGGAAAATAGGCCGCGACAGCGTCACAACATTTTATAAGAATATACATTGATTGTGTTGCTAATCCAAAGACTCGGACAAAAATATACAATACTCTACACAACTCTACATCAATCTCTTTTCTTTTTCTTTTCTATTTTTCCCTTTTTTTCAAACATAATACATCACTTGGGGCTTATAAATGCACCCCTACACTTGAGTTTTTGATACTCAGTACATAAGCTAACTAATGACCCGAATTGAGGTAGATCAACATAACATGGAGACTATCGAACAAATATGGGGGTAATAATTTAAAATTCTTTCCCATTCTTCCGCAAAATAAATACTACCATGAATCTCAATCGTCCCAAAACTATATTTACAAGGATAAAGACTTAGCAACCGTGTACTCAAATAATTAACTTGGGTTAAACAATAATGTACTAAAAACGAGTACATACAAGGTAGGCTAAGGAGATTTGGGTGTAACGATTGGTTAAGGGTGAACAATGCTCTTCATTAATAATCTGGAGTCCACTAGAGAATTACGAGAACCGTGAAAAGGATAGGCTCGGAGGGTTGTACTAGGGGAATCCTATACTAAAAATGAGTGCATGGCAAGGGTGTAGGATAGTTATATGATCGAGGTAACCATAATAACAAATATAGGTTTAAAACATGGGTTAATCCTAGTGCCTCTTATCTAGCAAATCCTAATACTCACTATGCGGTCTCGAGATGCATCACAAAAACAAGTTCTAGAATTTGATACACTACATGTACACTCTCATATAATTTTAAACCGATATCAATGCTCCAGAAAAGGCAAAAAAATTACATATGCACAAACACATCTATGGACGCGACACATATGATTGCTCTTTTCTTAACTCGAGAAAGCTAAAGGTAAAATTATCTTGGGTATCAAAAATGGATACTCGAATTCCTAAAGATCTAGGGGCGAACCTCACATTTTGGGGTGAAATTTGAGTGGTAGAGTTTTTGTGCTAGTCATATAATTCTTATCCGCGAGACGCTAAAATACTTAGTTTTCATCGGTATGTGTTATAATTTTTTTTTAATTTGGGTCAAAAATACCTTCTACGCTATGTTTCAATATATTACACATCATTTTAATGAACAAGCAAATAGCAATTGAAAGAATAGTTTCTAAGGCTTATTTCCTCCTACACTTAAGATGAACATTGTCCCCAATGTTCTTAAAAGTATCCATAAAACGAATAAAGGGAAAAGGAAAAGAGTAAAAAAAACTAGTACTCTCCTGATTTCCTTAATAATGGTGAAGAAACATATGATAAGTAGTTAAATCGTCATCCAAGGATCGTCCACATGAAACTCCTAAGAAATTCTGGGTTTCTTCTCATCAAATATAACCTGTAAATCAAAGACAAAGACAACTACACCTGGCGTAAAATCGTTGAGATAATGATATATACAACGAAACTTTTAGGGTTGACTCTATAGAAGCAGTAAAGATAGGGTGAATGTGTTAAAGTAATCAAGGCTCTCTAATTATGCAAAATTTATTTTTCAAAAATAATAAAAAAAATTCGAATTTTCACAAATCTGGAGACGTGACGCATTCAGGAAAAATCCTGACGCCGTCTCCAGACACTGTGAGAATTTGACATTCGTTTTCTTAGAAAAAAATTTGCATGCAATTCTATTAGTTATTTCCTACAAAAATACTGCATAAAACCTGAGATTAATTATCACAATCACATGACACAAGACGCGAATTAATCTAAACATTTTATTCAATATGTTTGAAATGGTTCTTAGAAACCGGATTTTTCCTTTAACAGTTTTTTATGAAATACATTCAATTGCAAATAAGACGAGGTTAAAGACAAAACAAAGCATGATCATACAATAATCCAAACATATAAAAACAAACAATAGATAATTAAAACACACAAGACACTCCTAAAATGCATTAAATTAAAAGAATTAGGCTGCCTCCCAAAAAGGGTTTTTGTTTATTAGAGAGTATTTTAGCTAGACTCGGAGTCACACGTCCTTACGTGACTCATCCTTTGTTACTCACTTTCCGACCTTCACTTACGAGTGCGGAACATTCATTGTTAAACACCTTACTTCTCTATTGGTTGAACTCATTTTCTTTCTCTTGGTGGAGTTTGATTCTTTCCTCCCATTCTAAAATAAGCGTATTTTTGGTGCTAGTGGGGGTCATGGGATTAAATTTATCATTTTTCTTTCTTCGAATTTGCAAAGGAATTCGGGGTATTTGTCAAAATTAGTTTTGCTTTTGCCACATTTTAAAGTTATTGTCCCTTTATCAAACCTAATCTCGACCTTAGCCGTTGTCAAGAATGATGTTCCTAGAATAAATGGCTTTCTTCGATCCTCCTTGATATCTAAGATTACAAAATCCATGGGGTATATGAATCCCGCTATCTCAACTAATACCTCCTCGGCTATTCCTAGAGGTTGAATATGCAATTGACTAGCTAAGGAGAGTCTAATTTCGATTTCCACAAGCTTTTCGTTGGTTAGCCTATTGTAGGTGGAGAGGGGCATGACGTTCACATCGGACCCTTGGTCAACTAAGGCATCCATGTATTTCAATCCTCCTACATTTCATGGTATCACGAAGTTGCCCCCATATCCTCCTTTTTGGTAATCATTTTCTTAAGCATTGCCTTGCACATAGGTTCTACGAGAAGCGAATGGTAGGCTTCACACTCCATCTTTCCTGATTGCATTGCAAGTAATGAGTCATTAAACCTCAAATTTCCTACGAGAACCTCGATTATCTCCTTATTGATTTTATGTTTAAGGTAAAACTTTACAGGTTGTGACCTAGGCGTCTCCACTAGTTCTCTAACCTTTTCTCATGTGAGGTCTTCCTTGGTGTTCCCAACCAGCTCATTATTAGTCCTATTTTCAACTTTACCTTTCCCATCAACTTCTTCTAGAGTCCCTGCTAAGTCTGATTTGTTAGGCTCAACCATGTCTTCACCGACCACCCTGTTGCTTTTGACACTCTTTTCATCCTCCATCCTAATGAGAGAGATGGAATTAACATGCTTAGTGATGGGGTGTCTAGCCTCTTCTCTAACTAACACTTTTTCCGAAGTTCTACTTGCTGTGAGTTCTTTAAGAAGTCCAAATATCTCCGCCATTCTATCGTTGATTTCTTTTCGTTGTTTGAAGATCACATTTTTAAACTTCTCCATTATTTATGTGTGTGCTGCCATATAGTCTCGTACTCGAGCTTCGAAACTAGTATCCAATGCTTTTGGTTAAGGGTTCGGGCGGACGTGTTCACGAAAAGTGAAGGAATTTTGCCTTGGTGTCTCATTAAGGCTTCGTGGAGGTGGGTCTGAGGTAACAGCTTTGACGTGTCCTTAAGGAATGTGTGCTAAGCTTGTCTCGGGTGCTGTTTATGGTTTTTTAAGTAAAAACTTGATTTGATCTTCAAGCTCAAGAAGTCGTCGATCGGGCATTTTTGATGTACTTTGAGATGTAGAAATTGCCTTGACCGGTTTGACGAAGTCCCTTGAATCATTCCAGCTCTCATGGTCATAAAGAGCGAGGTTATCAATGATATCCCAAGATTCTTTGGCATTCTTGTCGCGGAGTTTGCCGCTGGCGGCGCGGTCAATCTCACACTTAAGATGAAACGCGACATGATCATAATGAAGTTAGATTTGGAGCCAAAGATCGATGCCATGATGAGGGATTTTTGGAGTAAGTCCCTGAAACGAGTCCATGCTTCAGAAAGAGAATTGCCTTGATGTTGTTGGAACATCAGGATGTCATTTCAGAGTTTTGCAGTCCTTCTTTGTGGAAAGAATTAATCAAGGAAACGATTGATGTTGTTGGAACATCAGGATGTCATTTCAGAGTTTTGTAATCCTTCTTGGTGGAAAGAATTAATCAAGGAAACGAGTAGTAAGATCCTCCCAGGTGGAGATGGATCCTGCAGGAAGACGTTCAAGCCAATTGCTAGCTTGATCGCGAAGGAAAAATTAAAATAAATGCAGGCGCGTCCTTTCCCTATTTGCAACATCAAGGTCAAGTGAGTCCACTAGTTTTAGAAAATCCTTAAGATGTTGGTTTGGATCCTCAGACCGAAGTCCGTGGAAAGAGCATCCATTTTGCACCAATCGGATGGTGTCGGACCGCAGAGGCACCACATTATTCCCATCGGGGATCTTAATGGTGTTTCGATAGCCCTCGTGGCTAGGTCTGGAGTAATCTCCAAGAGTACGGATAGGATTTTCATCTCCCATGGAGGTCAACAAAAAGATTTACAAAACAAAGGGAGCAAAGAAAAGATAGACTAAAGAAAACTAATAATATTAAAATAAATCTCACTTGAAAGATTCTAGCGAGTAGGACCTAGCTAGATAAGTCTTCATAACCTAACTATCCCCACGCAAACGGCGCCAAAAACTTGATGACGGTTGTCGTTAGACTTCGACAAGAAGTTTTACAACTCCCTAGGCAGAGCACCTAACTGTTGTAAAGTAGTAAGGCAAGACTCGGGGGTTGCTACCGTTCTCTAGGGGAATAGGTTGGGAGGCTTCGAACATAATATAACAGAGGTCTAAGGGGTGAGAAGATTACTTTTGTGTTTTATATTTTATAGAAAGCAGATAAAATTCAGGTTTTAGAGGTAGGTTTAGTTTTAGCTAATTAAACTAAATATAAATCTAAACTACTTTGGTGAAAACTATATGATAAACAAACGTATTTACTTAATCATGCACTACTTCTTAGTTTGCTTCTCCTAATTTTGTTGCTTTGTCACACTTGTGATGATCTATGTAAGGTTTTCCTAAGTTATGAATTACACGATAACGCCGTCTACGTAATATTTCGTTAAGGCAACGCACAAGTAAGGTAGTATGAAGACTATTACAAGGCCCTTAAGAGTATATTAAATACATTTAAAACACTTAAGAGAGATCAGCCATATTAGGGGTAAGGTAGTATGAAGACTGTTACCGATGGTACCCTTTCTACACACTTGCGTTTCCCTAGACGTCTATGCCAATTTAATATCTTATGGCTAGGTTTCTAAAGCCTAACACGCACAACCATCACAAGAAGCAACATTAAAAGGATCTACAAACTAAATTTCATGCAATCATAAGTAAATACTAAAGGATCTAGCATAGCATGTTAAATAAAGGAGAAGAACAAGAATCAATCACAAAACACATAGACAGATTAAGTGATTAGGGATAAAGGAACTTCACTTGATTAAACCATGGATTCAAGGCTGATACAATAAGGTTTTGATACCCTAAAAATGGCCTAGAAGTTTCTACACTCGAACTATTAAAGTTAGGGTTCGTCTCCCGAAAGCTACACACTAAAAACCTTAAAACGAGTTTGTATATATAGGAAAATAGGCCGCGATGGCGTCGCAACATTTCTGACACCGTCACTTCGATGAAGCTTCTAGGGTTTCTTTTGAGGCGGCTACTTTCAGACGCCGTCTTGAGAATCCTGAAGCCGTCTCTTATATGATCTGACGCCGTCGCAAGAAATCACGCGCCGTCTAAATGCGTATTTCTTCAAGAGATTTGGTGTAGATTCGCATTTTTGTCTGTTTCTTCTCCAAATAAGCCCAAGTCACGTGTATTTCCTCCAAAAGCCATCCAAATGCTAAAAACACAAAAAAACTATTAAGCACATAATCTGAGCATATTTGCATGATTTAGGGGGTTAAATGACCCCGAAAAAGTGTATAAAATGACACATCATCACTTATATAAGCTTCTCCTAATAACCTAATGTCAACACCATCTCCCAAATGATGGGAAAATGATCCTTTCCCAAATTTGAAACCTCCACGGATCGATGGATCCTACGTCCTAGATCCATCTTCGGTTTAGCAAGATCCGCCCTATGGCATCCAATTTAAACATCTTCTTTTTGTCAATCTTTTGTTTAAAAATCCAACATACATGTAACTACCGTTTAGTAAATCATCATTGTCTCTAAAAATAAACATTCATATTATCTATTTAGGTAAGTAACCTTAATTATATTTCTTTCTTAAAAGACATGCAAAGTGCATTTTTTAAACACTCTCAATATAGCGCATTACACATTGTCACTCTTAAGCATACTCCTAGGTCCTAGATGACTCATTCTTTCTTATACCTACAACAACTTGCTTGCTTTCTCATTCAACCTTAAAATTCCACACATCTTGATTAGAATTATGTGAACCAGAATTAAAGCATGTTAGTTGAGTCATATTAGGCCCTGTATGAAAAGACAATACAAATCTTATCTTTGCTACACTTCATTAGGCAAATATAGGAATTCTATTTTATCTAGCTCGTGGTATAACTTGTAAAAATAGTCGCGTTTAGTCTGAGTTGAGCGCCACTAGTAATAATATCATATTCATTCTCTAATTTGATTAAATTTAGCTCTTCCTAAATATGTTTAGTGATAGTATCTCATTAGGAGTGCACACTAAGCAAGTAGAAATTAGGTTTCACCTTAGTCAATCTAGACAACCTACACCTCACATATGTGCGTTGATGTTTCAAGATGATAACTTGATCTCATACAATGTAATTATATGCCTTCATGATTATCTTAATGGTCAACGTTTATTTGCTTAGCTATTGAATGCATGTCTATTGTAAAGGCTCTTGTCTTTTTCTAGCAATTTAGATAAAATATTTCTTAGTTTGTCTAAATAACACATGCTCCTAAATGCTAAACGCTAACATGTTTTTACATAACGATTACATTAAAATCATCATGTTTTGTATGCATCATTTTACATGACTTACATCATCATGTTTTGTATGCATCATTTTACATGACTTACGTGTTAATTGTGCACCTACACTATGTCAATTTGATGTATAACAATTAACTTTTAGATGTTATATAGGCTTACACAATAATCTCGTTGATTATTGTGTTGATGCATGGTTAGATAAACTTGCATGTTTACATCTATATGTCTTACGCATCTAGGTATATATTTTCTCACACTAGAATACTTTTTTTCGCGTCCGTGTCACAAATCTAAAAGGTTAAAAGAGTCGTAAAATGGTCTTAAATCTCCCAGAGTCTTCATTCACATATTCTCTTAATCATCATCTCGCTTTCTTCCAAATAATCCACTCTTTTGTCAAGGAAAGGTTAGATACAAATCTAACACTCCTCCAAGTAGGTTTGACAACTTAAATATTTCATCCAAAATATTCAAGTAACTTTAACTTGCGATCGCAAAGGTTAAAGGTCATATCCGAAAATCCATATTCAAGCCTTTTTCAGTAGATGAGATTAGGATGAAAGGTATTATCTCAATGATGCTTTTCTCTGGCTTGCTTTTCAAAATTTCATTTTGTCCTGCGGTAATGTAATAACAACATAAGTTAAAACGCTTGTCTTTTCTCTTCGACCAAAACATTCTTTCTCTTCAACAAAAACATTATATCTTTTGGGAAATTGCGATCACACCTCTACCTTCTCACTCAATCACGTCACTAGCTACAACCATATAGATGGCTAATTTCATTCATCCACCATTTCCACTACCACCTTTAAGACAACCTCATACCTCGTCGTATGATTGTTCTATAAACATTCACAATGCTTGAGAAGAGCTACATAACATCGTGGATGTAGTTCATTATACGCTAACCACCATCCGTCTTAACATTGTCAAGATCATCGCTTCCATCTTTGTTTGTTTTCTTCTTTCTTTATTTTTTCACTCGCGGACGAAACACCTTAAGATACGTCACCATTTCCTTCGGGACAATGTCCAAAGAGGAAACACCTCCATCAAAAAAGTTCCATATGAAGATAACATCGTCGACATTCTTTCTTTACCCCTCTAGCTCAAATCGTTCAATTATCTTTGTCTAGGTCTAGGAATGATGGAACACATTCCGTAAAACTCTCTTCTTTTCTACTAGTCTCGATTCTAGTCTATTTTCTATTCTATGCGTCGTAACAACTTAATTACTTCATCTGAAGTATCTTAAGTATTTATAATTAGGGAAATGCAAATTAAAATGTCACTCCTTTCGCAAAATTCATCAAAAATCAAGCCCAAATCACCCCTCCTATTGGTGGCCCCCATATTTATTCGGGCGGCTCCCAGATATATCTGGGACCGCCAGCACCAGGCTTGTAATACCACTCATTCTTTTCTAAATCCATAACCAAACACTTCCTCTCTTCTGCTGCTACGAGCTAACGTCTACTCTACACCCATTAACTATTATTCACTCTTGTTGATGATTACTAGTTCTAGTACATCTTCAAACCAACAAGGTGAAATGAAAAATGAGTCTTGAGTCATCCACCAAGTCATCTTTACAAGAATATTCACCATGTAATCCTTCGCCACCAACATAATCACAACCTAATAGTGACTTATCACTACTACAACCCATGAAGGATGTACTACCTTTTACAAAGCACAAACCTATTCCCAATATCTCTCTAAAGATCAATGGGTCATCCTCATCTCCAAACACTCATAAGCATCGTTGCTTATGTTGTCAAGAGTCAAGTGAATTTCATAATGAAATGCGTCTCATTCTCAAACTCAATCCTTACAATCACTATACTTACAATCTATCACTACACAATAAATCTCCTCACATACAAATCTTGGTCTTCATATCTCATAAAACGTCTTTTCTCACCTTAAATGGCCTTTTCACTTCTAAACGGTTCTTCTCACTTTCAATAGTCTTCTTACTTCTAATAGTCGTTTCACTTCTAATAGTCTTTCTACTTCTGACGTTTCTTATCACTTCTAAACATTCCTTTTTACTTCTAATAAGTCTCCTCACCTCTAACGTTTCTTCTCACTTCTAAATGTTTCTTCTCTCTTCTAATAGTCTTGTTACTATTAAAATTCATCCTATATATCTTGACAACTTAATATTTCATCTAAAATATTTAAGTGATTTACGAAATGCAAATGTTATTGAGTCACCACATTCTAGAAAGTAAAGAACATAAAGAAGATATTCAATCTTCAAATGTTATTGAGTCACCACATTGTTGAGTCTCTCATTATTCTTTCACCATAAAAGAACTACCACCTCATTTTACATACCCACCTGTGTTCCTCAACATTGACAACCAACAAAACACCAAATAAACCTTTGAATTCCCAATCATCTACCTTTGTCTCGATAGGATCACATACACATCAAACGTTAGTGCAAATGATATATCAATAATTTCTGACAACCTCTTGTCAACACGTTCCTTCTTTAGTCTCGCTCATCCTTCCCTACTTTTCGGCTTTATGGAATCATTTTCATTCACATCCAAGAGCATATCGTCTCCATCCTCATCTTATTTTTCTTTTTATCTTTTTAAAGCATATATTTTGGCATATCTCGCCAAAAAATTAAGTGACATTCGTCTCTCTTTAAAAATTCATTCTCATAATATTTGTATGTCAATCAATAAAAGAATCCCATTCTCGTTTATTAAAAGTCGATCGAATCTTAGTCCTTAAACATACGTCTTGATTCTTTTTATTTTATCATTTAGTTTGTTGATTTTAGAATAATGATTTTATGTGTCTAGTTCCTAATTCTCTTTCAAAGTGTCATACTTTAGAATAATAACACCTAAAAGTGCATGTCTAGTTCCCCGCTAATATCTTACTATATGTAATGTGCACTTGTCTACCAACTTTGTTTTGTAGCACACATTCATATCTTGATTCCTTGGTGCCCCAAGCAAGGGAGAGCATACACCGAGGGGGAGCACTTGCAAGCGTTCTACTCATTTAAATTGCATTCATCGAACTTATTGAGCATCGATGGTAATTTATTTGATCCATGAATCCGTTAGAGTCAATATACAAGGAATGTAATTATCATGGGACATAATGAGCAAGGGGGAGCTCAAAGATATGTGAGTAAATAGCATGAAATTGTTTAAACCGTGATGATAGAAGACTTCACTAGGATGATGAAAGCTCACTTTTATAAGAAGATAGGATATGGGATCGTCAAATATAATGAAGGGTTCATACGTACTCTAAATACTTCACCTCCTCCACCTCAAAATCATCTTCAACCTTCAGAAACACAAAATCACCCTCACCTTTGTTTCTCATGACTTCTCTTCACACCTCAAACCTATATACTCGGAGCACCTACTTTCTTCTCATTCCCCCAACCTATATACCAGGAGCACTTACATTCTTTTCATACCTTCTTCTCATTCCTCCAATCTATATACCTAGAGCACTCACTTTCTTCTCATACCTCCAACCTATATGCTCCACCCTATATACCCGAAGCACTTACCTTTTTGTTTCGACAAAAGGGGAGAAAGAGTGTAAACGAGTAACTTTTAAACTTTACTATGTGTTATAGTTTATATATTTTTTCATCATAAAAAAGGAGGAGATTGTTAGTGCAAATATTACGATATTTAATCTATACGGTCTCTTTATGTTTTGGTGATGACAAACATGTAACTTGTAATACATAACGTAAAGTACGCAAGTTACTCGTAATCACAAATCATCAATGCATACATACATCAACATCTCTCGACGTCTCAAGTCTGCATCAACACCGACATTTGTTTGCACCCGACATTAATTACGTAAGGTATGTACAAACAAACATTAAACTTGTAGGATGCTCAAAGAAATAAGTTTTTGTCTTAAAACTCTACATTTTATAAATATGACAAAATAATTTCTCAAAAATTAATTAGACAAATTATTTTTGAATTTTAAAGAAATATTTTATGTGGTAATTATTTCAAAATACAAATCTGGCCATTTTCCCCCTTAAAACAAGTCAGATTTTCACCAGATAAATATTTCATCACAAAAAGACAAAAACAGAAGCGTCTGTCAGGGTGGTCCCCTTAAATATTGGGCGATCCTCCGACGGTCCCTAATATATTTGGGACCACCATTTTTTGACAGACAGATTTAAGCTCCTATATATAGTGGCTCACTTCCAACTATTTCATAACCCTTTTGCATAGATTTTTCAGTTCTTTCTCTATCTAAATCTCACTACATCTCTCTACATATTTGATTAATTAACTTGTTTAATCTTGTTTAAATGTGATCCAATCTTTTATCCTTTCCTTCTTTCCTCAAGTGCAAGAGAAAAACTTTCGTCATCGTCAAGATACGAAGTTATGTAGTCTAGTTAGTCCATTTGTAACATTTGTTACATATAGATCGAGTACATGTCTTCCAATCTCTAGTTGTGTGTAGATCCAAATAGTGTATAAATTTGGAAGTATTGATTGTATGTCGGTTAGTATTTTAGGCCTTAAAATACTCGTGTGAAGTGGTAGATTGGTTCTACCTAAGATTAGGACTTGACATCTAGCTTAGTGTCGGAAAATGATATAAGCGACACACTTTATGTGTTTAGGCCTTAAAACACAAGGTTTGTTATGTTGGACCCTAAAACATAACGGGTTTAGTTGTACCCAAAGAAGGACTTGACATTTAGCTTAGTGTCGGAAATTGGTATAAGCGATGTGTAACGGTTTTGCTCCGCCTAAAGGGAGCTTGTTGACTAGTGAAGTAACTCTCGAGTTGGGTACTCGGGGAGTGGAGTAGGGCGAAGAGGAGCTTCATGACTGAACCACTATAAATCATTGTGTCCGATTTGCATTTCCTTTTACCTATCTCTTCACGCTTTTTTTGCATTTACCGCTTTATATTTATATATGCATGATATAGATGATTGTGTGACTAGTAGTTTATATCGTTGTTATTATATTCTTGTCATGGATATTGTGTTTATGGTTATATCATTAGACATGCTTTACTACCATATGTATAGTTATTGAAGAACTAGTATTAACACTCTTCATATTGTGTCACCATTGATTGGGTATTTGAAACGAAAGGTCTAGTCCAAAAACCTCTTTTGGAGGCGGTCCCCATATATCAAGCGACCCCCTGATTTAGCTAGGGGGCCCTCATATATTTATGGGACCGTCGGCAGAGAGTTATGTAATTTCTAATCTAAAGTTTTTAAACGGAAACGTATTCACCCCCCTTTACGTATTCCACATGAATGTTACATAGGAAGACATTAAAGGGCTGTTTGGGATTACAGTATGGATAAATCTCTGGGCCCGGATGGTTTTACGTTTGGTTTCTATAGAAGGTATTGGGGTATCTTAGAAAAGGATGTGGTGAATGCAGTGTCATATTTCTTCAAATACGGTACATTTCTTAGAGGTGGTAATTCATCTTTTATCGCTTTAATCCCGAAAATGCAAGATGATAAATTGGTAAAAGATTTTAGACCTATCAGTTTGATTGGAAGCCTGTATAAAATCGTTGCTAAGACTCTGGAAAATCGTCATGTTGTCTTGTTGGGAGACATTGTGAATGAGGTTCAATCCGCTTTTGTCACAAATAGGCAAATCTTAGATGGTCCTTTCATTTTCAATGAATTACTTCATTGGTGCAAATCCAAAAAGAAGCAAACTATGATTTTCAAAGTAGATTTCGAAAAGGAATATGATTCGGTTTGATGGGATTATCTAGATGATGTTTTAATTTTTTTTTGGCACGAAATGGAGGAGATAGATTCAAAGTTGTTTGCAATCTTCTAGAGGTTCGATTCTTGTAAACGGGAGTCCTACAGGTGAATTTCAATTTCGAAGAGGTCTTAAACAAGGAGATCCTCTATCGTCGTTGCTTTTCATATTAATTATGAAAAGTCTTCATGTTTCTTTCCAGAAAGTTGTAAATGAAGGCTTTTTTAAAGGAGTTTCTATTAGTTCGTCCGTTGCAATTATCTCACTTATTTTATGCAAACGACGTTATTTTATTGGGGCAATGGAGTGATTCTAACATTACTACTATTTTGCATGTAAATCTTCTGGTCTTCGTATTAATTTGCATAAAAGTAAATTCTTGGGGGTTGTAGTTGATGATGAGAAAGTGAATAGAGCAGCGAAAAAGATAGGGTGTTTGACATTCAAGATGCCATTTTCTTATCTAGGAATAAAAATTGGTGGCCTGATGTCTCGTATAAACTCTTGGGACGATATTGTAGCTAGTTTACACTCTCGTCTTTCCAAGTGGAAGATGAAGACTCTCTCAATTGGTGATAGATTAACTCTCCTTAAATCGGTCTTGGGTTCGATGCCTATTTATTATATGTCTATGTTGAAAGTTCTATCTCAGGTGTTAAAAAGTATGGAAGCTATTAGATGTCATTTCTTCAATGGGGCTGAATCTAAGGAGAATAAACTGATGTGGGTTAAATGGAGTATAGTTTTGGCGTCGAAAGAGAAAGGGGGGTTAGGTGTGTCGAGCTACTTTGCTTTAAATCGAGCTTTGATGTTTAAATGGGTATGGCATTTTCGTAATGACTGTAACTCGTTGTGGGCTAGGGTTATTAAGTATTGCATGGAAAAGATGGTAGACTTGGTTGTTGGAATATGGTAGTTGGTTCCGCATTATGTACGTTAGAAATATGTGATCCTATTAGGGGCACACACGTTAGAATACGAAGAGTATGTTTTACTTCACGATAAATATTTAAATAGTCGTTAATCTACGTTACTTGTATAACTAACTTAATGGGTACTTTAAATAATAAACCAAGGGACTTAATTGTACAAAACTCGAACCCTAGGGGTGCCCTAAGGATGGTCGGTCCCTATGGATTCTAGAATAAGGTTTTCAGTTTAATTTTGGAGATAAGATAATTGTATTGTGATTAGTATAGAAATAGAGGTTATCTTATTCAACAAGAACTAGGGTTGGGAGCCTATATAAACCCCCACCCTAGACCTCATAATTCATTCATTCACAATACCTAAAACCCACTTAAAGGTTTCCCTTGCTCCTTCTCTCTAAAATCAGTCGACCGAAATCCCAAAGGGATTTTTGGTTCTTCTCTCCATCTCAACCGAATTCGACCAAAACCCTTTAAGGGTTTTCGGTTTTTCTTGTTTTCCTTGCTCGACAATTCAAGATCTACACGAGGTGCGTTGTTGGTGTTTTCCCTAGTTCATTCGAAACAACAAAACCAAACTAGGGTTTCGGTTTAAGGTTTTCGTTTCTAGGGTTTTTGGTTTGGTTATTAAAACTTAACCGATTTTTGGTTAATTGGGGTTTACTTGGTTTTCGGTTCAAGCTCATTAGGGTGCGTTTGGATTTCGATTATAACACGAGGTGTTTGGTTTGTGAAGATCTAGACTAGCAATCTGGGCATACTTGGTTGACGTGTTTATGTGAGCAACCGTAGAGGTGGTAATTTAACCACTAACTCGTTTTCAAGTTCAAGATCAAGAAGTAAGTAATTATTTACTTTTATGTGTTAATCTATATGCTAAAACTAGATCCATTCCGCTGTGTACTCGTAGCTAATTGGTTACCTAGTTTGTTAAATCCCAACAGTGGCATCACGAGTCAACTCGTTTTGGTATTATGGGTTACACGTTTTATGATTAAATTATATGCCTTGTATCACGCTTAGAATTTGATTTTTTGCTTGATCTGCTGCGTTTTATATTTTATTTATTGTTTTCTTGCAAATATAGCAAAGATTATGCAAATCCTTGCCATAATTAATAAAATATGTTAGATCTAGATCTTAAAAATTATTAATTGTTATTATAGGTTAAAAAGGAATTAAAATTAAATTGTTAATTTAGTAGAATTGTTTCCTTTTTATTATGATTATGATTGTTATGGAAAGTTAATCACACTACATATCTAAAATATCTTGATTTTTATTTATGGTAATAAAATCTTTTATTTTTGGAAACTAGATCTTTTAATTATTTAGTCTGATTTTGTTTCTTTTTCCAGCCATGAGACCTACTCAATCACTTTTGTGATGAATGGGGCGATCTAGGCACATTGATGAAAACCTAGTGAGGGTCTTATGATTCTCCAATTAGGGAAGACTCGCAAGAGAACTCTGATATTAAATTGTTTACTTGATTATTTTAATGTTGTTCCTTTTCGTATTTGTCTGCTTATGTCATATTTTTTACTTGATTACTTGGTTTACACGCCTAATATGTATGCAATACGGACTAATACTTAAAGAGAAAGATGATATTAAAACCAGTCTATTAATTACACGCCTAATACATGTTCATTGTGACCTGCTATTTGTTTCGTGGAAAACTTGATTTTTGAGAAAATTAATAAGACACTAAACTATGAAACTTGATTTCTTGATTAATTAAAAACTGGAAATCATGAATTATTAGGAAGTACGGCTCATCCAATAGAACAAACTACAGAGAAGTTTAAGGCGGGGGGGGGGGGGGGAACATTCCTTAAAGAATCTAGGTTTTTAATAAAGCTTCGCGCTGTCTGGTTTCAGCTTCTTTGTCGTGTTCGATTGGAGTTATCGAGAACCTTTGTATTACTACAATGTCGTCTATAAAAGTTTTTAAAATAAGTGCTACAAAGTTGTTTGCATGCCTCTTTGTACACGCTTTTGACACATTTATGTGAATACCCTATGTGGAAATTTTAAGTTTATGCCAGCCAACCAAGAACACGTGCATTTGGCTTGGCCTCTTTGGTCAGACCTTAGGGTCATTCCAACCCATAACGAATTTTGTTCACTGGTCAGACCTATGGCAATTTTTGCACGTTCTTGCTTGGTGGACTTAAATCGTGTATGCTTGGTCAGACCTTGGACCCGGGGCATAAGATGATACTAAACATGCTCTTGACATTACTACGTGTTTACTAATGTCATGACGAGTCTCATAAATCTAAGAGTTGCATCAAATTCAATTAACGCTCGTCGCTTACCTTTTGCCCTACTTGTTTACTCATTGGTCAGACCTCTGGTAATAAGTGGGAGGTCAGGATGGATCTTAGTCTTAATTAGTAAATATTATTTTGGGATAGTTAATTCTATTAAGATTTTAATTATCGGAAAATACTATTGATTTGAACTTTTTCTGATTGTAGATGACTACCACAGTCGTGAACAATTCGGTTTTCAAGATGTTCTTTGATAAACAAAAACTAACTAGGCCAAACTTCATCGACTGGTACCGCAATCTGCGGATTGTGTTATCAATTGAAGACAAGTTATCATTCTTGGAGCAGCCAATACCTGCTATGCCAGTTCCACCTGCTGGACAAGTACTTCCTCCGGATGTCCTTAACACCCACTCTGCATGGGTCAAGGCTTCGAAGGAAATTGCTGGTCTTATGCTTATGACCATGGAGCCAGATATCAAAAAAGGAATTGAAACAACTTGGTGGCATATGATATGCTCTAAAGGAACTGAAAAGTTGTAATGCACAATAGGCAGTAGCAGGAACTTTTTCAGATCGTGAGAGAATTTCACGCGTGCAAACAAGAAGAAGGACAGTCTGTAAGCTCTTACATTCTCACAATGAAGAGTTATATAGACAATTTGGAACGTCTCGGTCATGCCATGACTCAAAACCTTGCAGTGAGCCTCATCTTGGTCTCTCTAAGAAAAGAATATGACTGTTTTATGCAAAATTACAACATACATTGCATGGGGAAGACCGTGACTAAGTTGTATGCAATGCTTAATCTACATGAGCAAACTCTACTACCAAATGATGTTGCACCTGCACTTCATGCAATAAGAGCAGGAAGGGTCCAGAAAAACCAAAAGAAGAAACCGCATAAGGCTGCTAAGGGAAATCAAGGGAAAGGGAAAGCAAAGATGGGCTATGCACCTGTGCCAGGCACCATTTTGCCTCCTAAACCCAAGAATCCTCCAACACCCAAGAAGGATAATCCTGCGAAGGACGCGATCTGCCACCAATGTGGTGAAGTAGGTCATTGGAGAAGGAATTGTCTCGTTTATCTCGCCGAGTTGCTGAAAAAGAAAAAGCTATCTCATGGAGCTAGCACTTCAAGTATTTTCACCACAGAACTCTATTCTTTTCCTAGTACATCTTGGGTTTACGATACGGGTTATGGTACTCATATCTGTATTACTACTCAGGGTCTTAGGGGAAGTAGGAAGCTGAAGCCAGGAGCTTTAAGTCTGTACGTGGGCGATGGTCATCGTGCAACAGTTGAAGCTATTGGAGAATTTCACTTGTGTCTCTATAGTGGACTTGTTTTAATTTTACACAATTGTCATTATGCTCCTTCTATTACTAGAGGAATCATTTTAGTTTCACGTTTGTACAAGGATGGTTTTGTTAACCGCTTTGACAATAATAATACAATTTCAGTTTCTAGGAATAATTTGGTTTATTTTAGTGCTATCCCACGGGATGATATTTATGAAATTGATTTGTCTTCTTCTAATACAAATGATAGTTCTATGTATGCTATAAGCAATAAAAGAGCCAAGCTTAACTTGGACTCTACTCTCTTGTGGCACTGTCGTCTTGGACACATTAGCAAGAAACGCATTGAGAAGTTGCAACATGATGGACTTCTTAATTCAACTGACATTAAGTCTTTTGAAAAGTGTGTTTCCTGCATGTCTGGAAAGATGGCAAGAAAACCTTATTCACATCAAGTGGAAAGGGCTAAAGATCTACTTGGACTAATACACACCGATGTTTGTGGCCCATTTAGAACTGTGTCAAGACAAGGAGCAAGCTACTTCGTCACTTTTACTGACGACTTTAGTCGTTATGGTTATGTTTACTTGCTAAAACATAAACATGAAGTGTTTGAAACTTTTAAAGTATTTCAAAAGGAAGTAGAAAACCAACTCGGGAAGACCATTAAGTCACTACGTTCTGATCGTGGAGGTGAATATATGAGTCAAGAGTTTTTGGATCATCTAAAGGAGCATGGGATTATTGCCCATCGAACTCCTCCTTACACGCCACAACATAATGGTGTGTCGGAGAGGAGAAATCAAACACTACTAGACATGGTTCGCTCCATGATGAGTCAAACTACTCTTCCAAAGTCCTTTTGGGATTATGCCCTTGAGTCTGCTGCACGCATTCTCAACATGGTTCCAACTAAGAAGGTTGAAAAGACATCGTACAAAGTATGGCATGGGCAACCCCTAAGCTGTCTTACTTAAAAGTCTAGGGTTGTGAGGCACTTGTTAAGCATGATACACTTACCAAACCTGACAAACTGAAACCTAGATCTATTAAGTGTATCTTTGTAGGATACCCAAAGGAAACAATAGGATATTCTTTCTACTACCCACCCGAGAACAAAGTTTTTATTGCCCGAAATTCTGAATTCTTTGAGAATAGTCTTATAACTGAAGAAGCAAGTGGGAGTCTAAAAGATCTTGAAATTATTCAAGAAGAAGATACGCATCCTTCTATAGACACTAGCTTAAATCATGAAGAGGATGATCAAGAAATTGATGAACCTTAAAGTGATATCAATCCCATTCGTAAGTCCTCTAGGACACACCGTGCCTTAGATCGAATGTGTTTACACGTCGATAACGAGGAGCGTGAGTTAGGGGATCTTGGTGAACCCGCTAACTATAAAGCCGCATTATTGGATCCTAAATCTGACAAATGGCTTACTGCTATAAATGTGGAGATGCAATCCATGAAAGACAACGAAGTCTAGGACTTAGTTTATCTTTCTCCTAACGACAAAACTGTTGGTAGCAAATGGCTCTTCAAAAAGAAGACTGACATGGATGGTGCAGTACACACCTTTAAAGCTCGTCTTGTAGCAAAGGGCTTCACTCAAACCTACGAGGTTGATTATGAAGAAACCTTTTCTCCTGTAGCAGACATTAGAGCTATAAGGATTCTTATAGCCATAGCTGCATTCTATAACTATGAGATTTGGCAAATGAATGTCAAAACCGCCTTCCTCAATGGACATCTTTCTGAAGAAGTCTATATGGTGCAACCTAATGGTTTTGTTAATCCAAAATATCCTAACCGAGTATGCAAGCTCAAACGTTCCATTTATGAACTTAAATAAGCATCTAGGCAATGGAATAAACGATTTGATGATGAAATTAAGAAATTCGCTTTTAGTCAAAATTGTGATGAGCCATGTGTATATATGAAAGCTAGTGGGAGTTATGTCACTTTTCTAATCTTGTATGTCAACGACATATTGATCATGAGAAACAATATTCCAATGTTACAAGATGTAAAATCCTATCTTGGAATATGTTTTGCTATGAAAGATCTAGGAGAAGTTGCATATATTCTTAGAATTAAGATCTTTCGGGATAGATCAGAGCGGTTAATTGGTTTATGTCAAAGTGCTTACATTGAGAAAATCTTGAAAAGATATTTCATAGAAAATTCCAAACGTAGAACTATCCCAATGCAAGAAAAGCTGAAATTGAGTAAGTCACAAGGTGCTTCAACACCTGCTGAAGAACAACGCATGAAAAATGTTCCATACGCCTCAGCTGTTGGATCAATTATGTATGCTGTAAGATGCACTCATCCTGATGTTGCGTTCGCTCAGAACATAATAAGCCGATTTCAACAGAATTTAGGTGAACTTCACTGGACTACTATTAAGAACATTCTGAAGTATCTTCGCAATACTAAAGATATGTTTCTTGTTTACGGAGGTGATACGAAATGAGAGCTTAGGGTTTCTTGCTACACGGATGCTAGATATCTGACGGATGCTGACGACCTCAAGTCTCAGGCTGGATATGTATTCGTTTTAAATGGAGGTGTTGTTGACTGGAAAAGCACAAAGCAAAGTATTTTTGCAACTTCGTCTACAGATGCTGAATATATCGCTGCTTTTGATGCATCAAAAGAGGCTGTATGGATTCGAAAATTCATTTCTAGGCTTGGTGTTGTTCCCACAATTGAAGAACCCATAAGTATGTATTGTGATAATACTGGAGTTATAGCAATAGCGAAAGATCATGGAATCACTAAAGGTGCAAGACATTTTTATGCAAAAGTTCACTATCTTCGAGAAACCATAGAAATGGGTGATGTGAGGATAGAAAAATTTGACACAGATGACAACCTAGCTGACCCTTTTACAAAGGCTTTAGCATTTCCTAAGCATTCTGAATTAACTAGGAAAATAGGAATGATACCAGTTAGTAGTCTCATGTAAATCTGTGTTTTATTAGTATTTGGATAATTTGGAATTGTAAGACAGTTTTTATTTTCTGATGAATAAAGATACTTGGTGTTTGTTTTTCATTCATATAATAATTGTTATTATTTGCATGTTTAATCCATGAATGATTTATCATTCTAAATATGTCCATTCTCGGTTAATAATATGGGAATATTGTTACATAAGACAAATGTGAGTGTTGGTTATATTTTTTGAATATACGGATTGTCCCGCCAAACTCATGTGTATTCACAAGGGATGCATATTGGATATCTCAACTTTTGAACATTTACTTTTGGATCCCTGTCATGAGTAAGATGTCGAAAATGGTTTAAAAAGTCATCTTTACACTTGAGATACAAACAAGTTCTGTATGTGTGGATATCACTTTTTAAGAATAAGTCAAACGCTATCCTGAATAAGGTGGTTATAAAGACTATTCTTGGAAGTGATGTGAAGCAGCAACCACAGCACTTGTAGTCAACAAAAAATTTGTTCCTCCACTTGATATGTGCAGAAAGATACCATGGGCCCTCTCCAGAATTAATCAGATAATTAAATAGCCGTGCCTAAAGGGTAATTCAAGATGATTCTTAATTACATTTAGTAAATCTGAATTATTTCTATAACGAGAAACTAAAATGTTAAACTATATGGAATGAGTTAGGATCCATATCCATGGTTTAACGATATCTGTAACAACGGGATGATAATAGCAAGAAATACATAACCATTAAAAGCTGAGATTGTTCTTGAAACTTATACAAGGTATTTCTAATTAAGGCAATCCGGAGTGTTGCTAGAGTTTTCCATTGTCAGTATAAAAGTTAGTCTATACTCCAACTCCAAGGGAGCTGTTGGATATGGTAGTGGTCTGCATTTGTAGTTAGAAATACGTGAGCCTATTGGGGGCACACACATTAGAATACGAAGAGTATGTTTTACTTCATGATAAATATCTAAATAGTCGTTAATTTACGTTACTTGTATAACTAACTTAACGGGTACTTTAAATAATAAACCAAGGGACTTAATTGAACAAAACTCGAACCCTAGGGGTGCCCTAAGGATGGCCGGCCCCTATGGCTTCTAGAATAAGGTTTTGAGTTCAATTTTGGAGATAAGGTAATTGTATTATGATTAGTATAGAATCTAGGAGGTTATCTTGTTCTACTAAGAAATAGGGTTGGGGCCGATATAAACCCCCACCGCTACGAACCTCATAATTCATTCATTCACAATACCTAAAACTCACTTAAAGGTTTCCCTTGCTCCTTCTCTCTAAAATCAGTCGACCGAAATCCCAAAAGGATTTTTGGTTCTTCTCAACCTCTCAACCGAATTCGACCAAAACCCTTTAAGGGTTTTCGGTTTTTCTTGTTTTCCTTGCTCGACAATTCAAGATCCACACGAGGTGCTTTGTTGGTGTTTTCCCTAGCTCGTTCGAAACAACAAACCCAAACTAGGGTTTCGGTTCAAGGTTTTCGGTTCTAGGGTTTTCGGTTTGGTTATTAAAACCTAACCGGTTTTCGGTTAATTAGGGTTTACTTGGTTTTTGGTTCAAGCTCATTAGGGTGCGTTTGGATTTCGATTATAACACGAGGTGTTTGGTTTGTGAAGATCTAGACTAACAATCTGGGCATACTTGGTTGACGTGTTGGTGTGAGCAACCTTAGAGGTGGTAATTTAACCACTAACTCGTTTTCATGTTCAAGATCAAGAGGTAAGTAATTATTTACTTTTATGTGTTAATCTATATGCTAAAACTAGATCCATTCTGCTGCGTACTCGTAGCTAATTGGTTACCTAGTTTGTTAAATCCCAACAGTGGTAAATTAACAAAATCGTCTTATCCTTTTGTTTGGATAGATATTGTTAATGAACTACACAAGCTTAAAAGTCAAGACATGGATCTTCTTAGTTTGATGAAGAAAAAAGTTCGCAATGGTGTTGATACTTTATTCTGGGATGAAGCTTAGAGGGGTGACATTACGTTAAAATCTTGTTTTCCTAGAGTGTATGCATTAGAATCTAATAAGTTGATTACGGTGGCTGTGAAGTTGGCTCATGAAGATTTGGGTTATTCTTTGCGTCGTATGTCGAGGGATGGAGTTGAGATGATGCAATTTTTAGAGTTGAAGGTGAATCTCGATGATTTTCAACTGCCTATAATGCAAGATAGATGGTCGTGGTCTCTTGTAGGTTCGAGGAATTTTCTGTTGCTTCAGTGAGAAAGTATATAGACGACCATAAGTTAACAGGTTCTTCTTCTATAACACGTTGGGTCAAAGCGGTTCCGATAAAAATTAATGTTATGGCTTGGAAAGTAAGGTACGATGCTCTTCCTACTCGTCTTAACCTTTCGAGAAGAGGCTTGGATCTCCAATCCATTTTTTGTCCTATTTGCAATAAGGAAGTTAAATCATCAAGTCGCATTTTCGTTGCTTGCTCTTTGGTGAGAGATATTTATCGTAAGATTGCTTCATGGTGGGATGTTTCTTACTCGAATTTGTCATCTTATGAGGAGTGGTTAGAATGGTTTTTAAATCTTAGAATTAATGCTGATCGTAGAGATATTTTGAAAGGCGTTTTCTACATAATGTGGTGGCTTGTGTGGAGCTTTCGGAATAAAAGTGTATTTGGTTCAAGTACTCCCTCCAAAGCGGTTATTTTTGATGATTTAGTTTCTCATTCGTTTTATTGGTATAGATATATATGCAATGCTAGATTTAGTTAGGTAGATTGGTTTAAAAGCCCTTTTCTTGCTTTTTTGGAATACAATATATTTCAAAAGTCGTCTAAGCTTTTTTGGAAGCTAGTAGACACTTAATAGAGTAGTTGTAATTGTTTTGTCCATTATATTAGCGGATTATAAAACATCCCTTAATTTCCTCCTAAAAAATCTCATGGGACTATATTAATTACTGTATAATATCTCTTAGCAATGTTTCTATCATAATGTATTCTAAACGTCCCATTTTTGATTTAATTTTATCATATTCTCTAACCTCATTCAAACCTAGTTTCATACATGAAATTTTAGATCACGGAGCACCCTAAACTTAGCAAATCACAGCACAAGCCACATAACCACAATTAATCAACTTAGACTAGAAATAAATTTAAACTTTTAAAATTTAACAAATCAACAATATAACGTAGCTATATTGAGCACTTACTTTTCCTATTTATGGACCAAACATGGGACCTCTCGTGACCTTTTCAAAATTATTGTTGTCCCAAAAGCGTATATCCATAAATCCCTTTATACTGATTGTCTTGTGCATTTGTCTCCACTGCCCACATGACTCGACCACTCTTTATAAAAGTACAATTACCATATATTTGCGTTCATTGTACACAACCCTATAAAGCTTGTCACTTGCTCACAATTTAAATGTATGAAAAAACTGCTATTCTATTACTTCAGAAACTTGTCTACCACGCGAAGATGTATATAAAAATACCATTCCAAATTTTAATCTAGTTAATAGTAAGCGAATGGCAATCTTAATATTTTATTTAGCATTTTGAAGTTTATGCATTTTGTTGATATCTATAAGTAGAACTATGAATACATACGATAACAATATAGTGATCCATCATATTTGTTTTACTTGCACTAAACAAATAAGTTCTTTTTTTTTTCGAATATAATGTGCATACACATGTAAAATATCACATCATGTAGTTCCGTATTTGTTACTCTCCAACACCATTCCATGATTGTATATATAAAGAGTGAACCCACCCACCATTGGTTAGTTACTCTTAAAAGAAAGTCAACATGATCTCTCTTATGAATCAATCTACACAATCTAATGATGGTCAAACCACCGTTGACCACACAAATGATCCACCATTACTACCAAATTTACCAAATCACCTAGCACAAATAATCCTCTCCACCATCCAACCCACCCTCCTCTACGCCGTGTGTCGCCAATGGCGTCGCCTTATATACACACCTCAATTCCCATCATTTTTGTCACTTTATGCCGTCGTTGCCAGTACTGCTGGCAACGACGTCAGTTTCTTCACTTTTGATCCCATCTCTGGAAAATGGACACCCTTGCCATCACCAGAGATGGACCCACCAATCCATTTTCTCCACCACCACCCATCCTTCATTTCGCGAAACCTTACCATACAATCATTAATTGTATGTGGTTTTCTTGTGCTCATTGCAGCCACGGGTCACGACTTCTTTCCTGCGTTATCTCATCCATTAGTTTTTGACCCTTTGACAGGAGAATGGTTTCGTGGTCCTTTAATGACAAATCCACGTAGATGGTGTGCAGTTGCATGCGTTAATGACACGGTGTACGTTGCTAGTGGCGTTGGGGCGCAGTATCGTGGTGATGTGGCTAGATTGGTTGAGAAATGGGACGTGAAGAAAAGAAGGGACGAGTGGCGATGGGAGGAGGTGGTAGGTTTAAAAGACGGACAGTTTAGTAGAGAATCGGTTGAGGGGGTCGCGTATAAAGGGAAGATTTGCATGGTTAATGTAAAAGGTAATGCGGGAAAAGAAGGCGTTGTTTATGACATTATGGAAAATAGGTGGGAGAAAATGGCTAATGGGATGGTTTCAGGGTGGGACGGGCCTGTTTGTGTGGCACGCTCTTTCAAGCCTGTACCACCAAGCGATCCCGTCCCATTAGCTGATCTTACAGCTAACATGGAAGAGGTAAATCAGAATATTTCAATAACAAATGATATAATAGCAAGACCTGAACCTGAGACCTCATTTATAGATTCTCATCTCCTCAGTGCTAGCGCGAGCATGCATGGGGAGGAGGAGGAGGAGGAGGAGGTGATGTATCTTGTCAATGAAACTACGGGTGGTGTGAGAAAGTATGATGATGAAAATGATTGCTGGAAAGATGTGATTGAAGGGTCGGAGCTTTTAAAAGGCGCAGAGCAGATGGCGATTGGTGGTGGTAAAATTTGTGTTGTTTCGCATGGGAGGATCATAGTGGTGGACGTGGTGGCGAAGCCCGTAAAAATGTGGGTTGTGGATCCACCACGGCCAGAATGTGAGGTGATATCGGTTCATATTTTAGGAAGGCCATGTATTAGATTATGAAATTTTTGTGATCATATCATTTTGATAGTTCGTAATTTAAAAAATGATGAGTACAAATTATAAATGATATCCAGAAAGTCATGTCCGGCCTTAGAATTTTTTATAATTGAATCTGTAAAAATTTAAATAATTTTCTCGCGATGAATGTTGTTTTTAATTCATTTGATAAGTGAACATGCATATATAAATTGTTATGAACACGTCTTGTCCGGCTTTAGATTTCTTTGGCTATTTTTTATTTCTTTTCTAGATCACATGTGACGTTAATTATTTATAATCTCTTATGACTAAACTCTATTATTAATTTAACTTTTAGTTTTCTATAATGAACTTAAACGCAAAAAAAGCGAATGGCACAATGCCACAACATAATGCTGTCTTAAACAGGAAAATCAGTTTTCCTGAATTAGTTCGCAAGAAAGGAAAGTAGAAAATGCCACTTCTTTGGTATCTTCTACGTGGCATCGACCTTTTTGTTCTTCCTAGTGCCCAATCCATAACGTGCCATCCATGTTAATAGCAGATGGGCATGATTATCACAAAAACTGCCGTTGGCATGATTCAAATGTCACTGACTCTCCTGAAACTATCTCCGTGATGTGTTTTGCCAACAATCAAGAAGTCAAGGTAGTGCCCATTGATAGATTACCATAAAGTGATCATATAAAGGCTACAAGCTGGTTCGCCCCTACCTCGGAACTTCGTACAAAATAAATGGTATAACAATGCTCATATAAAGTGATTTTGGCTACAAATTAGCTTTAGACTCATGATCTATTACAAAAACTTTAAGGCCGCAAAGTATATATCTCTATCCTTAAACTATTGATGACTTTTAAGTTCTTAAACTTTGGCAGATAGCTTACACGATTAACTAGTCATCATGCAGTCGCCCACAAAACCCCACGAACTCTTGGTTGATGAACCAACCACATAACGCTAGGCCGAATCTTGTTTTTAGTGATCACCAGAAAGTCTCAGGGTCATGTATCCTCTGGTACAATACCGATACGATGATCAAGACTCGGGAATGATGGAGAACTAACACTATTATATATCCAAAGGAGGCGATTACAAGATTAGTACTAATGACTATGTTGCTTAATTTACATGAAAAGTTCATAATAACGAACACTTACAAAAGTATTTCTGTTAACATGACTTAATATGTCTAAGAGAATGATATCTATGAGAATATGAAGTATTCTTTCACAATAAATAAAATATTTTATCTAGAAAAATTCATAACCAACCCATCGACCAAGTACTTGAAATGTTTCTATAACAAAATTTAATTTAATCCGCATCATCTTTTCGTTAATCACACTTTAAAAAGTACTCTACTAATTTAATCAAAAGTAGACAATTGTTGTAAGGTTACTCATTGGAATTACCTTTACATTATAAAAATGCAAAGTAAAACAAAAGAAATGCAACCACTTTTTTGTGGTTCGGCAAAAAGACTAAAAATAAAGAACAACTTTACGGGAGCAGGTTGCGTAAAGACGGAGAACGTACGATCACCGCCCACTCACACTTTTTAAAAATAACTTAGAATGTCTGTTTCTTTGCTTTTCAAACTTTAAATTCCACTTTTTATATATTAAAATATTTTTATCTACTACTGTGACTCATAATCATTCAATGCATCCTTAACCTTGTTAAAACCTAAAAGAATTAGAGTTTAAGTACGCGTGTTTCTGAAAATGATTATGCTATGACAATTATTTAACGTTGCTATAAAGTAGCGTTGTTAAATAATAAAGTAATAAGTACAAGAGTGTGTATAAGTAGGAGTATAATTGCTAGGAAAAACGTAAATAAACAAATAAACAATGAAGCAATACCAGAATTGATTGTGGTTCAGTTCATCGAGGTGATTTTTGCTGTGTTTGTCAGTCGAACCGTTCATGTCTAATGATGTATAGTTGTATACCGATGTTTCAAGGCGCACATACGTTTTAACCGTAGGGGTGGATGTTTGTAAAGTCACAATTGTAAAGCCTAGCAACAATGTAACTAAAGGCTAAATTGATTGGTCTCATGAAACTATCAAACTCACTCAACACCTTTTAGGGATTATATTTACTCGTTCTTCCTTATGGAATTTCCGGAATGAGACGGTTTTTGGAGACTCTTCCCCTCGTCGCAACGTTTTGTTTGATAAGATTGTTGATTGTTCTTTTAGGTGGTATTCAAATAGAAACCAATCGTCTTTCGTTTCTTGGAAAAATTGGCTCCAAAATCCTTTAATGGCTCCTATTTTGTAATTGATTTTCTAGTTTCTTGCTAGTGGTTTAATAAAATTGCGCCGTTCATGGTATGTGCTTAATTACACATACCTTTTACCTTTAAAAACGAGCTGAAATAACCAAAAACGGACTTAAAATGCCAAATATA